>CM040171.1:29948428-30230651 GCA_022606695.1 Vaccinium macrocarpon | reverse complement strand
TCTGCCTTGTTCTTCACGCTCTTTGGCATTAGATATATTCTTCTGCTTCGGAGAGGTGATTCAGGTATGTTATGTGCTTGTTTCTTCAAAGTTCCACGAAGAATTCATTTAGTCCATGCTAATGTTAATTTATTATTTTGGTATTTGTTTGAGAAAACTTCTAGATTTCTGGAAGCTACTGACACAGGAATAAGACAAGGCTACATCATAAATTGGTGGGGAAGAGTGGGAAAAGAATGATAATTTCCTTTTGATCCCTTTCTCCTCGAATTGTTGTACAGTACTTCAACGAGCTCCTTGACAAGAAGGTTACATGTATATCCTTATTTTTTTAAATTTTCTTTTCCTTACACTTTTCTTTGGATGGTTGTGTAGGTAGCCAACAGGGAATTGTAGTGGCCATATTTATCATGTAAAGATGAGGTTGTTCTGATTTTAATCTGTAAAAGCATGTGCCTTTAAGTTCATGATTCAGTTTCAGTCAAGCAGAATACTATAATATATATAATTTACCTCTCCTACATATTTGGAGTTTTTGCTTGGGGTTCAGTTAAATATGCATGGAGGAGGGGGTTTATAAATCATCCGCTGTGGGATTTTAGAATTGGTCGCAAAGTAAAGGCTTTTCAGTGTGAACTAAGCGACTTCTTGGCTAGATATAGAGTGGAATCCGAGGTGAGTATTTCATTGTCCAGGATGGTGATAGGTTTTTCATTATTTGTCATTATATTAGTTTTAAAATTTCTTGATTTGCTAAGCTATTCTGTTTGTATGAGTTCCTGCATTAGGTTATATTTGATTAGGTGTCTTACCTATTTTGTTGTTCTTATTCAAAATGCACCTGCCTCATGCCCAGCCCCATAGTTGCTCACCCTAATGCTTCAAAGCGAGTTTGCAGTCCACGCATTTGCCTTTTCACGTATAGTCCAATTATTGCTTTTTCGCGTGCTTTTTCCTGGTGCCAGAAAGTGAAATACAAATTGGAAGGTTAAAATCTCTTTTTGCTGTCATATTTCACATGCGAGGATTTCCTGCTTGCATCTTGCTTTTACTTTGTTTACGTTTCCTTATTATCTGGTTATAAGTTGGCACTGAGCGATTTACTCTTGTATTTGAAAAAATACTTTCTTATATTTATTCTTGGAGGATGGTAGCGTTTGTTTGCTGTTTCAGCAGCCCTATATGATCTCTCCAAGGCTTGATAATACTAGGTACCTGCCACCAAATCATTGTAAAGTTCAAAATCATAATTTACGATTTTCTAAATTGTACTGCTCCCAGTATGTCCAACTTTTTAAAGAATTTTGTGGTTCTTTCATTATTCCGGCTTCTTGATTTTTAGGGCTTGATAGTTCTAAGCAGGTGAATTTTGGTGGCATCGGAAGATTTATGTGGGATTGCATTGTTGTTCCCCAAGGGATGATTAGGTTGGAGCAAACTGCGAAGATTTTGGCAATAATTTGAAGATTTTCACCTTTGGGATAGATCTTGATATATAGTTTTGTGTGTGTGTGTGTGTGTGTGTGTGTGTGGGAAATAATCAGTACATTGAGGGTAATTCCATTTTCTTGGTTTTCTGGAGATTGGAGAGCATGTGTGATGTATCATTTTTAGCTTTTGGCTATTTTATATTTTCCTCTTTGGTGGTGTTTCGTCCTTGATAATCTTGGTACTTTTTCTGTTCTCATTAAACTCTCTTTGTTGCCGATTAAAATAGTGTTTTTTTTGCCACATCATTGGAACTTTGGAAGTTTGACTGTTTGATTAATATGCTGTATTGGCTAATCATAAGAGATATATATTTGGTTGTAGACTGCAATTATTTGCATTGCTTTCTAGGAAAAATGGCCTCTTATGCACAGTTATAAGGGGTCACATGTATGGTTTTCCATGATTCCAGGCTCTGTGTTAGTCCATTATCTTTCTTATCCTTGCTTTGCTGATTTTGTTTCTCTTTTCTCTCTCTCTCTCTCTCTTTTTTCCATGTTAGTTCCTCCCTTCATCTATGGGTGAACTCCAACATAGAATGCTTGAGATCACTTGAGAGATAGTGATTCCACTTGCAGAGAGCCAGCTCAGGTGACTTGACTGGTGAAGTCAGCCATTGGGCAGATGGTTATCCACCTTAATGTCGAACTATATGAGAAACTGCTTCTCGGTGTGTTTGATGTCTTAGATGAGAAAACTTAGGAGGTGGTATTTGGGTGAAATGTTAGTAAATTTTTACACCATCTTGACTCATTACAATATAAATCTTTCTTGAAAATTTCAGCTGTTTCATTTTTCAACATAAGGGGATGGGGTTTAAATTTTGGGTAAAATACTATAAAAGTGAAAAATCAAGACTCTGCATGTCCATTGACAATGAATTTTTCCTGAATCGTATAAATATAAGCTCATGTTATGTCCAGGAAGTGGAAAATTCTTGAGCTTCTGAAGTCAGCGTGGCGTATTCTGGGGAATCCCACTGAGACCATCCCTACACCTGCTATGCATGGGTGCTGGCCTCGTCAAGTATGCTCATCAATTTCAATTTGAATGTTATGCAACAAGGTTATGTTAATCTTTTCTTCAATTTCAAGGAAAGACTATACAGTGATAAAAGCAGTTCTTGAATAGTCGACATTAAAATGAAGATGAGATGAAAAGTATAGTTTCTCTGTTTCTATATATTTTGCAATTTGAATATGCAGATCTCATCTGAACTAGAATTCTAGACTAGTTATGCATGTGATAAGTCAAAAAGTGAGTTTTTTAGCTCTCTTTATGATGCATCCTTGATATCTTTCCTATACTATGTTCCAAGAGTTTTAAGATGCTTGTCAACCTGGTTTTCATTCATGTGTTTGATAACAGTTTGTCATCACAAAGCTTGAGCAGGGAATGTTGCAGCATGCCATTGAACAGTTAAACAAAATACGATGAAGGAAAACAAAGGGCCAGCAAGAGAGGTTGCATTTGAAAAGCTTGCTTTTCTAGAGTTGAAAAGAGAAGAGGGGGTTCAGAGTTTTACTTTCCTGCAGTCCTTCTTGTCACCTATTAAAAATGGGTAGATAAGCAGCTGGGGGACTACACCATCCGCTTTTCTGAGGTTAGATAAAGTGTTAGAGTAGTACACAATAATTATGTTCTGACTTAGGTTATGGGCATATCATGTATGTTAGATTGCACACAAATTGATATTATTCCTGTGCTTCATCGTTATCTGATTTCCAGGGACTAGGGATGTGAACTGCATTGCATGCATGTATGGTTTGTATATTCCTGTGAACTGTATGGCATGCATTGTTAGCTGTATTGCATGCCCAGGAACATTCTGCACTTGCCCCACATATACCATACCACCATTTATGTTCCACCATTTTGAGTTTGAATCACAACTTCGTCTGTCTCAATGTTGTATCCATTGACTTGGGAAAAACTGGTTGATCTATGTATTTAGAGCAACTGAAGGTTAGGATTAGGAAGGTGACTGGAAAGCAGAAGTCAGCAGTTTGGGACTATATAGTCAGAACTAGGGGCTCGTGAGATTCAACTTCAAATAGCTGTTCTTTTAATATCACGGTAAGCACCTGATACTGTGGGGAACCCAATCAGTCCCTAATATTTTCTTCAACACAGCCTAAGCAAGCACTTGGATACATTGTGTTTGTTTCTAATCGCGTTCACCATCACCATACCTTGTGTTGTCGATAATATGGGGATAGACTGGGTTGGATATTTGCTTTGAAGCCTGGAAGTTGAACCTTTGCCTTCCTTTATGGATTTGTGGATACATTTAAAACTTTTAAGGGAGCAGTGCATATATAAAAAGCATAATTATAGTCACTTAATGTTCTAAAGCTTGAACATAATTGTCCCCTGTGACTGCTCAGAGCTTTTTAGAGTGCATTTTTTTCTTATTTCCATTTTACTAGTATTTGCAACTATGGGGAGTTTCCCAAATGATAAAAATCAGATAAAATCAATTTGATTTTTAGCAAATGAGGATACCATTGCTAAAATCAAAGATTTTGCCGCCTAACTATCATTTCTCTTCTATAACTCTCCTGCAACTTGTAGGATTCAGCTTTGATGGAGGGTATTGTAGCTGTTTCAATGCTTTCTGGAGATTTTCTTCTAGAAGAACCGGAAATGGTATGCTTGAACTACCATTTACTTAGAAGATTTTGTAAGTTTTGTCCAAATCTGCGAATGTTAGTTATAGGTTTGACATTGTAAATTATATTTTATACTTACTTATTGGTCCTGATTTTCTTATACTCTTACATAAGAAAATTAAAGAATTCATTTTGTGCATCGAAAAATATAGCATATCATAGATTTGATTTTTTTCTGCAGGCTCAGCAATCTATTATCAGGACAAAGATCAGATAGAAATATATGTATCACTGTCCATTAAGACTGCATTAGCAAAGGTAAAGTGAAGGTCATCAATGGTTGTAGTAGGGTTCATGGCTGCCTCTATATATTTACTCCCTCCATCCCAAATTGCTGGTCCTTCTTTTCCTTTTTGGATGTCTCAAAAGAATGTCCACTTTAAAAAGTAAACATAAAAAAAACTTGTACTTTACTCTTTTGCCCTTTCTTTTTACACTTAAGTGTGTCTGTCAACCAAGCATTAAATAGCGTAAAGTCAAACCCAATTAAATGTCCCATCATTCTCCCCATAAAAACTCAATTAGCCAAAAAGGGGCAAAGAAAATTGGGGCCCCGGAGGAATAGCATATTTTCCTTGTTTTTTAACCAAACCAAACCAAGTTGAGCCTCAAGGCCCAATCAATTGGGGTTAGCTATACGGGTCCTTTTACTTGTTTTTTAGTTGATCTTAAATCAGGGTTAGTTAAAATAAAGTTGAAGTCGTACTATTTGGGAAGAAAGTTGTTGATGTGGGGTGTAGTTTGTATGACAACCCATGATGGCGTTTTCCATATGATGTTAGTATCTTGTTTAAAAATCTGTGTTTGGGAACAACGGAGACAAGGATGTTGAATGTTCTGATTAAACAATTTAGGGCTTAAAGAAGGAAACACACCTGACTTTGCATCTAATGTTAAAGAAGAGTATGTGGTTAATTTGAAGAATTGACCATCCAAACAAAAACAAAATTTGAAGAATTGACAACATGATCAGCGGTCAAAATTAGTTTGCCATGAATTTTTCTTGTTAGAATAGCTTATATTAGTTTGTCCCCATAGACTAATTAAGTCTTGTCTTTGAGATCACTCATAATATAAATAAGAATATTATGTGTTGGGGTTTGTAAACACCGCCACTTCTCTCTCTTCTCTCTAACTAACATGGTATGAGCCCCATCTTAACCCACCCTAGATACATTAGCCCCTAACCTACCATCGTCACTCAAAACCGTAACCTACCATAATGTCGCCAGCCCTCATCATCCATCATTGTTCACACTTGTTAGAGCTTGTCCCACATTGGTTAATTATAACCTAAAAGTCTAGTATATGAGCACAGGACGGTCTCTCCACTTATTGCCAATTGGTTTTGAGTTGGATGCTTTAACATGGTATTAGAGCTAGGCTTTGGAGGATTTTGGACAAGACTCTCTTGGTTATTATTACCCGTTGTTTGTGTCATAAGTGCACATTGTTTCGATTTGTGATCCCAATATTGCGGATCCATTGTTTAACTCTCCAATTGGGCGGGGGGGGTGCATGCGTCTTGGAGAGTGTGTTAGAGCTTTTGTCCCACATTGGTTAATTATAACCTCCGAGTCTAGTATATGAGCTTTGAAGCGGCCTCTCCACTCATTGCCAATTGGTTTTGAGTTAGATGCTTTGACATTTCTAAATGGTTGTGTTTGTTGTATATGTTTGATATCTGAATGTATGAAAGTATTTATGTGGACTATGACAGATCTTACAATTCTTGATTCGTGAAAAGGTTATTTTATTATGATTCGACTCTTGATTTGGCAACTATGATATGTACTAACACCTATCATGGAATGTAGCATTAGTAAAAAAAGATACAACGATGCAAATAGAGTAAAACTTGATGCTTATAGGATAGAAAGATTGGAGGGACAGAATGTAAAACTTGGCCCATGAATGGATCGAATGTAGGAGTGAAACAGGACTGTGGTGTCACGATATGATTCCTAAAAAAGTTGAAAGGAGAATTTTATAGGCCTGCTATGATGTATGTATGGTAGCGATTGAAATTTAGCCTAACTGAAAAGAAAATGTTGAGATGCTGAGCAGTGTTACAAAAAATGGTTCAAAATAAAAATCCCAAAAATTGTCTGTTTGGAAGAAGTTAGAAGTTCCACCAATTGAAGATCAGGGAAAAATGTTAGAGAGGTATCAGTTATGTCAGCAAAAACCATGTAATTCACTGTGAGGGAGGTGATTTGATTCATTAGGAGGGTGAAGAAATCGAGGATAGACAAGTGTAAATATCATTTGAGTTTGATAAGAATGAACTTGAGTATCATAAATTTAATTACAGAAGATACTTTAAATATATCCAATTGGAGAAAATGAGTCTATGTAAGTTATATAGCCAATCCCAAGTAATTGGGACAACGGTTTGTTGGGTTTAAACTTGAACCGAAAAAGAGTAATTGTAATTGTACAGGGTACTAGTGTACTACTCGTCGTTCCATAGATTCCTTCCAAAGAAATGGAAATTTGACGAAAATTAGTAATGTTTCTTGTTCTCAAGTGCTTATAGGACCATTTACCTTAATTGATCGAGTAATATAACTCTTCAAGTGAAAATATTGGAAGCACAAGAGGCACGCCAGTTACCAACAACACTTGAAAAGCTTGATAGAGTTTAAAGATACATGTAAATACAAAAAAGATACTGATACTTTCTGTGGTTATTTGCAGAAAAGAGGATGATACTTTTTTTAGGTATGTAAAAGGATATATTGGATTTATTTTCCTTCCTCTACAATAGAAGTATGTTTCAATTCACCCCCCAACGGCACATAGTCTTCTTGCCTTCCCCTATATTGATTCTCTTGATAACGTGGGAACAAAATCCTAGCAAAGGAAATCAAATAATTACATTTAAGTGAGTCATATTGGAAGAGAACTACTGCAAGTGACACCTTTTTACATGTAACATTATAGTTTTACCCTAATATTTTTATCCTTATACTAAAACAGTTATATTTGTAACCTAATAACTATATCTATATATCTATATCTATTTACCCTTATATTTTCACTGTTATACTTAATACCACCTTATATGTAACTAATTCCTTCTATTTTGCTTTGAGTTTTAAACAAAAATTTTCTCATTTTTATGGGGCAGGGTTGGTAAACCTGACTGCCAATCGGAGTTGGACGGCAGCACCCACAAATTACCCGGTTGTGGTTGGTGGGGGCCGTGTAATACTTTCAGGTGGGGTATGGTAAAACCTCCCCACCTTGCCTAGGTGCCATCCTAGCTACCTATAAGCCAAACCAAACCAAACCAAACCGGACCTTTTGGGGGTTTAGAAAATAAATGTCCCACATTTCTTGGTATTGGAATAAGTGTTAACTTTAATATAGAGGAGGGATCTCTCTACCTAATAGCTTAAGTTTTTTGGATTGGATCTAAAGTTTGGACAATTATAGTTAGTAGTCAAGGGTTAATAAAATAGGAAACTTGGTAGTTTTGACCTAGCATAGCTGTGTTTAAGGGAGTAGATTCCTGGGTGGTTTTCTTTCTTGCTGGGTCGCTTGTGGTGGTTTTTGTGGTCTTCCTTGTTATGTTTCTGGATCAGAGTTTTTGGTAGCCAGGGTTGTTTTTTTCTCTGCTTTGGTTGGTTTTTTTTGTCATCCAAGTAGTGTCTTGTTATTTCCCCTTTTGGTTCATTGTCGTTCTTAGCCTTAGGTCCGTTTAATCTTTGTTATTTGTTTTCAAAGATTAATAATTATTTTACCCGATAAAAAAAAAGTATGAGACTGGCATCAATGTTACAGAACTGCCAGATTTTCCCCTGAGGAAAAGGATGGTATCAGGTTGAACAAAGCAACTAGATGTAGTTTTCTCTTCTATTTAAAATGTTATATATCCTGGAAGTTCGATATCGGCTTACTATATTGGCAAACTTTAAAGCATATATCTTCAATCTTTCGATGCCCAGATAATAAAGTACAGTCCTATATTATAGTTCGTTTTGAGGCAGCTTTTAGGAGTCAATACATTATAAAACGTATCAATATTGATATTGGATTTGGTTTGTTGGCTGATCGAATTATATGATTGATTTGAACGTCTCTATTTTACAGGCTTTACATGAGGTTGAGACAGTAGCTGATGCTACAAATGAACATCCTCTTGCATTACTTGCTGAACAGACCAAGAAACTTTTTACAGAAAAGAGGCAACCATGTTCATGCCGATCTTATCTCAGAGGCATCCACAAGCTATTGTTGTTTCAGCATCTCTTGTTCACAAACTTTACGGGAACAAGTTGGTAAGCTTATACTGAGTTGGTTGGGATGTGAGAAACTTTTATTACTCCAGTTTTGCAAACTCTGTGTTCGAAATGCTTATAAGGAAGTGTGGCGGCTGAATTAAACTTCATTTGTTCAGAAACCTTTCATCAATGGTGCTGAACATCTTACTGAGGATGTTGTATCGGTATTTCCAGCCGCTGACAGCCTTGAGCAGCATGTAATGACACTCATTGTGTCTGTCCATGAAGAGGCAACTGCAGAGGCCTGCTTCAGGAAACTGACTCTATACAAGGTGAGTGACTTTGAAATCTCTTTATATGCCTTCTATCAACAAAGGGATATAAACCTTCTTCTGCCTAACGGATATGCAATCAGTCTGTGTTTAGAGCTGGTGTGTGGGGATAAATGTATCAAGTCTACGGGATGAATTCTAGGAAGAAACGGAACTTGTCATTATGCAGCATTTGAGTTCTGAACAGATTCCTATAGGTTTCCTCCTCACGACTCTTTAGACTTGCATAATGAGGTTTTGAGGGATGTGATGGGAAGTATGATTCATTTGACTTCTGTCTTGAACAGTGAGGGGTGTGACAGGAAGTATAGTTCATTGGTTTCTGTTCAATGCTCGTGTTTTGTTTTTAGTTGCACGCTTTTCACTTGCTGTACATGACTAAAGGGGCCACTTGCTAAAGTGGTGTCATATTGACATATGTTCTGGACTCTGGAGATCTTCCTGTTGATTGGATCTATTAATTCCCTGGGTGAAGAGTTCACCACATCCAAATGCAGACCGAATCTCGGTCACATGTTTCTTGAAAACTGCCAATTGGTGGATTTGGATCTTTTTCCCTTCCTGTCTCTTTAAGTGGTAAAGGGGGTTAGTTTCAGTGTTTGGTATGCTAGTATAAGCTCGAAAGAGAAGAATGAGACACAGTGTGGTGGGTGAGTTGGGTGATTCAGAGAGGGATCTTAGGATCAGTTCTTTGGTTTCTGTATATAGCATATACCACTGCAATAGTACAGAAAAAATTCCATGTTCTCTCTCAGAGAAAGCATTTCTTGCTGACATTTCCCATTGTGGGTGCATAGATATTGCAAATGCTCTACTTGCTGAATATGGAAATTTAAATAGCAGTTTCTTCTGATACTCATCTGAGATATGGTTGTTGTGGATAATTAAAACTTTTCTTCAACTTTTTCCCCTCCTGCTTCAAAGTCCTTGCTTCAACAAGTTTATCTGGTTTTGCTGAGCCAAAATCTCAACTGTATATTTGATAAGTGGCATTATTATAAGCATTCAGGATTAAGCACTACAGATTAATCAATGTAAGGGGCCAGCCATGAGCCAATGAATCAAGAAATCCAAATATGTAAATATATATTCTCTGGCTGGACTGATACAAGGACATGTATGTTAATGGAGTGTTGAATCTTTCATTAGTGCTTGTTTCTCCTCATTTTCTCAATACCACGTCTATCTGGTCATGTTGTGCAATGGAAATTTAAGAAAGCTTGCTATGGCTAATGCTCTTCATCTGTTTTCGTTTAAAAAATGATTCGATGCCACTTTTTTGCTGACTGCTTAATTTTGCATCGTGTGTTATTCTTAAGTTTTTGTTGTTTGCCTGTCTGTAGGTGCGCTGGTTATTTACTTTTTTACTTTTTGTTTCTCGCTTTCTATTATGACCGAAAAGTCATCTTGGGGCTGTGATATTTTTCTAAAATTTTGTTAAAATTGATCTTAAATATCTCTTCACATTCTTCCTTTTCTGCTTAGATTGAAACCATATCTGGAACGTTAGTGTTGCGCTGGGTCAATCAACAACTCGGAAGAATTCTAGGTTGGGTTGAGCGAGCTATTCAACAGGAGGTAATTGGTGATGCTTATTTTAGTCATCTTAGAAGCTTCTGGCTTCTTCACTTAATAGAATTTTTAGAGAAATGATATTGTTATGGTGACATTGCTATTGTACTTTGTTGTCTATTTCTATCTTCCTCCAGTATGTGCCTGCCTGCCTGTATGTCTCCAACACTCTATCTGAATTTTCTGTATCCTCATCACCTCCTTCTACTATGATTCTTGCAGTACTTTCCTAATTGCTTATCATCTGGTATTGGAAAAAAAAGGGCTTACATTAAAGAATATCGACCTCTATTTTGTTGTGTGCCACTTTGCCATTATCATGCCTGGATATTTCTACCGCCTCAAATTCCACTATTGCTTAGCCATGCTTATTTCTTCTTTGAAATCCATGTATCTTGTTAGATTTCTTGGAGGGTTCCAACCTAAAACCAATTGGCAACATGTGGAGTAGCCTCTAGAATTTATTAATGAGGTTTGGGTGGCTTAGATGAGCAATGTGGGATAATTTAACACTCCCCTCACGTGCAGCCTGGATGCACATGGAGGAACGAATTGAGAAGACTAGGAGATTTGACTCGGGCAAAGGAGACTTGACCACGTGAGATGAGGCTACCCAAGACCTAGCTCTGATACCATGTCAGATTTTATTATTTGAGAGAGAGAGAGAGAGAGAGAGAGAGAGAGAAGTGTAGGGTGTTAACAAACCCCAACACATGCATTATTATTTATATTATCTCATGTTCTATTACACAACCAAATTACCCGATGTGGGACAAACTTATTCTAACACAAACTATTCTAACACTCCCCCTCAAGCTGGAGAGTAAATATCATAAAGTCCCAACTTGTTACATAATAACCCTAACCGTGGTTTAAACAATGACTTAGTAAATATGTCAGCCAACTGAGCACCAGTAGACACATACAGAGTAGCTATTACTCCACCAATCAACTTCTCATGCACTAAATGACAATCAACTTTGATATGCTTAGTTCTTTCATGGAATACCGGATTAGAAGCAATGTGGATAGTTGCTTGATTATCACAATACAAAGGCATAGGCAACTGCACAGACCATAGTGAACCCTATCTCCTCTGGAAGCGATTGCAACCACACAACTTCACATGTCGTATGTGCCATTGCTCTATACTCTGCTTCTGCACTGGACCAGGCAACCACTGTCTGCTTCTTACTCTTCCAATTGACAAGGTTACCACCAAGAAAGACACAATACCCGGTAGTGGATTTCCTATCAGATGGTCCTCCTGCCCAATCAAAATCAGTAAACGCCTCAATGTGTAAATGTCCACTAGATCGATAAAGCAAGCCTCGTCCTGGATGTAACTTAAGATACTTCACAATCCTAAGAACTGTCTCCCAATGTGGATGGTGAGGAGCAGACATAAACTGACTCACCAAACTAATAGCAAATGAAATATCCGGACGAGTAATCATAAGATAATTGAGCTTACCAACCAACCGACGATACTGATCAGGGTTAGAAAGTAGCTCCCCCTGATCCACATATAGTTTAATATTGGGATCCATAGGAGTTTCAATAGGCTTGGTCCCCAATGACCTAGTATCCTCAAGAATATCCAACGCATACTTCCTCTGTGACAAGCTAATACCTTCCTTGGATCGTGCCACCTCAATACCCAAGAAGTACCGCATTGATCATCACCAGTAATTATAATATCATCCACATAGACTATTAACAATACTTTTCCTCGATCCGAAGTCCGAGAGAACAATGAATAGTCAGATTGACTGCGACACATGCCAAATCGAATTATTGCATCACTAAACTTTCCAAACCACGCTCGAGGAGACTGCTTAAGCCCATAGAGAGCTTTGCGAAGCCGACAGACATGATTACGCTCCCCCTGAGCAACAAATCCTGGTGGTTGCTCCATATAAACTTCTTCCTAGAGATCCCCATGGAGAAAAGCATTTTTGACATCCAGTTGAAATAATGGCCAACCAAGATTCGTAGCAAGTGAGATAAGAATGCGAACATAACCTAGTTTGGCCACCGGAGAGAAGGTCTCCGAGTAATCAACACCATAAGTCTGAGTGTAGCCTTTAGCAACAAGGCGAGCTTTATAACGCTCAACAGTGCCATCAATAAGATACTTGACAGTGAAAACCCAACGACAGCCAACAGTAGTCTTACCAGCAAGAAGATGAACCAACTCCCAAGTGCCATTGTGATGAAGCATAGACAATTCATCCTCCATAGCTGTTTGCCACTCATAGACAAAAAGGGCCTCCTGAATAGTGTTAAGGAACAAAAACAGAAGAGACTGAAGTGGTAAATGCATGAAAAGATGGCGACAGATGATTATAGGAGGCAAATTGACCAATAGGATGTAAAGTACATGACCGAATACCTTTACGCTGAGGAATGGGACGATCATCAAGAAGACTGGGATCTTGCAACAGAGGAGAAGACGGAGCGATGGGTGAAAGTGGATCTGTTGGCCTAGGTGACTGGTGGAGATGGCTCTGGCTGAGATAATTCTGGCTGAGGTGGCACAGATGAATTTTTAGTACGATGAACATATACCTGCAAAGGTTTGGGTGGAGAAACAGATGGGACAGCTATAGGGAACACAGACTCAGATGCAAGTAGATCATTGGTAATGACTGGCTTTGAATAAAAAGGGAGTGACTCATTAAATGTGACATCAGCACATACAAAATGACGACGTAGAGATGGAGAATAACATTTATACCATTTTTGAGTCCGAGAGTAACCAAGAAAAATGCATTTTATGGACCGCGGATCCAATTTGCTCAAGTTATCATCAAAAGCATGAACATAACACGTACACTCAAAAAGCCGAGGGGGTAATGAGTGGAGAGGACGACCGGGAAACAAGATTGTATGGGGTATTT
This sequence comes from Vaccinium macrocarpon, assembly GCA_022606695.1. Taxonomy (NCBI): domain Eukaryota; kingdom Viridiplantae; phylum Streptophyta; class Magnoliopsida; order Ericales; family Ericaceae; genus Vaccinium; species Vaccinium macrocarpon. The sequence continues at coordinate 30,217,455 of CM040171.1, read as the reverse complement.
GACCTCCAAGGATAGTAGAGGGCATACAATTGATCAAATGACATGCAGTAAGAACCGCATCACTCCAGTAAGACTTAGGAACTTTCATTTGAAATAACCTAGCACGCATAACTTCTGATAAATGTCGAATCTTGCGTTTGGCAACTCCATTTTGCTGTGGAGTTCGAGTGCAGGATGACTGACGAATGATCCCATTAGCATAAAAAAAATTGAGATAGAGTACTATGAAAAAATTCGTGTGCATTATCAGAACGAAATATACAAATGCAAGTATTAAACTGAGTCTTTATTTCCATGTAAAATGACTTAAAAATAGTCTTTAATTCAAATCTCTTTTTCCTAAGATAAAGATATGTAATGCGAGAGAAATCATCAACAAAAATGACAATATTGAAAACCAAAAAGATTGGGCACATGAATAGGCCCCCAAATGTCTGAATGAACTAACTGGAAAGGGTGTGACACACGGCGTTCTACCCTAGGATAAAATGGTACTCAATGATGTTTACTGAACTCACAGACTTCACAAGGTAACTCCTTAACAATACCACACGAAGGCACTAGACGCTTCAAATTCTGAAGGGATGGATGACCAATATGACAATGATGTTGATATGGTGACACTGATGATTGAAGAGCAACAGAGCTAGGGTGAACATCATCGATAAAGTAATATAGGCCATCACGTTCAACACCGCCACCAATCTTCTTCCCCGTCTTGAGATCCCGAAACACACAACCATTAGGGAAGAATGTGACTGAGCAATTCAAAGACTTGGTAAGTTTACTAACAGACATAAGATTTAATGGAAAACGAGGAACTTGCAGTACGGAGTCCAAAGTAAGAGAGGAAGTAACATGAACAAAACCCAAACTAGTAACATTGGTGGTAGAACCATTAGCTAAGGTAACATTGATGGTTTACCGAGAGACTGACGACCAGAAAAAATAGGAGGAGTACAGTCGTATGATTAGATGCACCAGAATCAATAACCCAATGATTAGAAGAACGAGAAGACGATTGCAAGCAAGCGGAGGAACTTGTGCGAGATAATGTAGCAATGGAGGAACTTGTGTCAAGTGACAGTAGGTGTTGGTACTGCTGATATTCCTCTGCTAAGATGGTCACCCTACTGTCAGCAGAAGAATGGGTAAACTGTCCATCATCTTTAGAAATAGCAACCTGTTGAGCCTGGGGAAAACCATGAAGATCATAACAATACTCAACTATATAATTTGTACCCCCACAATGGGTACACTGTCGGGTACCATAATCAGAACTACCACGACGAGAACTACCTTCCCCTGTCATGCGACCACGACTAAAACCACCACCACGATGGAAATTAGAATCACGACCACCAAAACCAGGGCCAAAACTACCAGAAACAATTGAAGCAGAATTCATCATAAACAAACCCAAAAATCAACTCGAAATCTACTAGCAACCAAACAAACTTGCTACTACTATCCAACCGTATGAAATCAACATCTACCAATTAATCAAAAATTGACCAACAAAAAAACCAACCACTAACCTAGCAGGAGAAACCCACCACGAAGCACAACTCCACCCAATCAATCGATCAGTAAAAAATTAAAACTGACAACCAACCAAAGCACAAACTTCAACAACCAACCAACAACTGCAGACATCAAACTAACCCACCAACAATTCCAATACCAAACACAGACTGATAATCAATATGTGAGTAATAACGAACTCAAGTGAGCATGATTAGAATACCGGAAAACAGAACTCAGAAAACAGTTGTGCAACTACCAATGGAGAGATTCGATATCCACAAATCAGACTTGAACATCAAAGGACACCACACGGAGATAATCAACTGACCTAGCTTAAACACCCATAATATTTTTACTGTTCTCATCAACCAACCAACACATCAACAATGAACCATAGCAGACACGAATTTTAATTCCCAACATAAAGTAGTAACCAATTCAAGCCATACCGAAATTAAGAACAAAAACTGTTTTGGGATTGTACAGCAGCGGAAGACTCTTAAACAGGTAGTCACCGATCAGAAGATTGATCAATAGCTTTGATGAGTTCCGACGAAGAATAATCAATAAGCCATTGAACGTGACAGCCGACAAGAAAATTGAATCAGATGAGTTCCAGGTATGAATTTTTGAGCCACGGGTTTGGGTTTTAAAGGGTTTCGATCTGTTTATGATTAATTTCGAAAGGTGTTAAGGTGTTATTGGGTTGAAACATCAACTGGATCGAGGTAACAAGGTTGTAATAGGATTTTCTGGGTTATAGAGGCTTCGATTTTGAGTTTACAGGTCAAATTGAGGGTCGACGTGAGGTTTATAGATCTCGGTTTGGGGTTTACAGAGGTCTAATCGAACTGGGTTTGTAGATTTCGATTGGGATGGCTGGTTATGGTTGATTAGGGGTAGGGTTTGGTCGATTAGGATTACGGTTTGCTTTGGGATTGATGATGGCTGGTTATAGGTTAGGGTTTGGTTAAGGGTGGCTTTGATACCATGTTATTTGAGAGAGAGAGAGAGAAAGAAGTGTAGGGTGTTAACGAACCCCAACACATGCATTATTATTTATATTATCTCATGTTCTATTACACAACCAAATTACCCGATGTGGGACAAACTTATTCTAACACAAACTATTCTAACAGATTTCTTGGAGGGTTCCAACCTAAAACCAATTGGCAATAGGTGGACTAGCCTCTAGAATTTATTAGCCAGGTTTGGGTGGCTTAGATGAGCAATGTGGGATAATTTAACATATCTTAAAGTTTTTGTTTTTTCCTGTCGTAATTTTCGATTTTATCACAGTGAATTCAGGAGTTGGTTCAGATACAAGGTTATATTGTATGTAGCATACTAGGCTGTGAATAGGATAGTATGCATGTGCAACAGTTGCATATGTACATGGACTTTCTTGCCATATTAGACTTCACAAGTTCACTTACATATTCTCAAGTTTGTATGTGCATCATCTGGCCTTCTGAAACTATCTTTGTATCGAGGAAGACGACAGAGTTGGCGATAATGGAGTGTAGGATGGCTTTCCCACTCGTCACACAATTTTTTGGGTGAAGGACCATAAACTTTTCTCCCTCCTTATCTAGACAGAAAAAAATGTAGGCTTGTAGATGGGGACGTATGTGAGAGGCTTCCATTCTCAATTTTTTATGTACAGCATACCTTGTCTTTGTGATTTTCTAGTCTGAAAAAACATGGGGCTATTTACTGTACTCTCATCGTACTACTGTCATTGTCTTTTAGAAGTTCTTTTTATTATAATGTCTTGGACAATACCTGTACAAGATTGTCATATTTTGTTTCCCAGGTGGTCTGTTTGGCTTCTTGCTTCTCATTACATTATTTAAGTTACTTTGATGCTTATATGGATTGATGCATGTTTTGTTGTACAGCATTGGGACCCAGTATCACCTCAGCAGCTTACATGGAAGTTCAATTGTTGAAGTTTACAGAATTGTGGAAGAGGTAACGGATGCCATCTGATGGTGGCACACCTTGCTTCTTATATCTTCAGGTTTTGTCCGGGTAAATTCCCTCGAGGCAATCTTGTTGCAAGGCATGATTTTACAGTAAGGTGTAGATTCCATCTAATGCGTATAAAGAATGAAATGCTAAATCAATAAGCTCAGTGACGGTGAAAGTGTATTAGTGAATTCCTACTTCTAACAGAATCCCTTGTTGCACTTGGCTTGATTTGAGTGGATAGTTGGGGAGGTGGGACGAGAGGGATGCTGTTGTCGGTTTGGAAACAGGACACTGGTTAAGGTTTCTCTTCAGCATTATGACAGGCATAAAAGTAGGAATAAGTTTGTAAATCTGGTGGTCCAATGAGGAAAAGTTGAAGGATAGTATGGTTCTTATTTTCGTTACGATTCATGAAGACCTTAAAATTGGAGTAATGAATCCCCATCTTTTTCCTGTAAAGCTCAAACACTGTCAATACATTCATAAGTTTATTGTACCTCCTCATTCCATTAATGCAACCCTCGAACTCTAGTGTGCAAAATAAGTTTTTAAGGTATGCTGTGGTGGAGAACCACTCAAGGTCTGTAGGAATATGTCTCATTAGAGATGAATGGGGGAAGGACTGGATGGCCCAAGCAACTATATCAATGTTGGTATGAATTGGTGAGCTACAATCTTTTTTGCACCACTAAGCAAAAAGTTACTGGGGTGGGGGTGGAAGGATTAGAATGCTACTTTCTGAGCCATCTATGTAGTGTCACACTACTGTGCTTAACATAAAACTATTACGGGGTTGAACATGTTAAGATTCACACAGTCCTGCTTTACTAGGAGTCATGGTTTTTGCGTTTGAGAACTTGAATTTGTGCGTGTATGGATTTGTTTAATCCCTGCAATGCTTCTTGTCTTTCAACCTAGCCGTTACCAACTTACCATACTGGGGGTACTGTTCAGACTTCAGAGCCGCGCAAAAAGTAGTTTTACTTTCTGTTAAAATAACTTTAAGCTCATTAAGTTCTGAGAAAACCTAACCTTTTTCTGTACACTGTCTGACCAATAACTCATCTTTATTGAGCTCTACACAACTGTACTCTCAGAAAGAGGTTAGAGGGTCAAATCATGCCTAAGGCAAAAATTGATTATTATTTCTTCTTCACAAGGGAGCTTTCCTTTGGTCGTTTATTTCTTCCCTATTATGGTGCCATTTATTGGGTTGTTCTTTATGTTGTTCTCCTGATTTTTCGCTTTTGCAGACAGTTGATCAATTCTTCGGTCTGAAGGTCCCAATGAGGTTGGGGGAATTGAATAGCCTCTTTCGTGGTGTTGACAATGCATTTCAAGTTTATGCAAAACATGTCATTGACAAAATAGGTATACCGTGGCTTTTTTGGCAGGCGCACTTATATATTCTTGCTTCAAGTATTACGAATGTCATTGTTTGTGTAAACTGACAAGCTACCTTTAGAAAGTTAGACAAGTATATCATAAGCTTGGAAGCATGAATGACTTGTTTCTTATTTTTCTGTTCTTCTTTTTGCTACATAAGCTACTAGACTTTGGATTGCCTGCAGAAGTCCAGGATATTGCGTCAACTATATGGTCTCTTCTGTGGACTAATCATTCAAAATCCTATAGTTTAGTACTCGATGTCTTCATAAATGCTCTATGCTTCTTCCCCAACTGAAGATTTGTTGATTTATTGCACAGCAAGCAAAGAGGATTTAATTCCACCTGTACCTATCCTTACACGACACAAAAGGAACTTGGAATTAAAGCTTTTTGTAAAGAAGGAATTCATGGATCCCAGGCTACCTGATGTGAGAACGTCTACTGAAATTAGTGTTCTGACGACCTTAACCCTTTGTGTTCAGTTGAATACGCTTCATGTATGTTCATTACTCTAAGTACAACTTTTTTTTCGTCTCTCGACTTAAGTTCTTTGTTTTTCTTTCTTGTTTGTACAGCAGCACTTTAATTTTCTTTTGCCTCTTGTCATCACCATAAAATGCCCTATTCTATGTTGGTCATAGAATTAATTATTTGTGCATTATTGCTTCTTATTTGGTTTTTGATTCCTAGACTATGTATACAATCTAAATGTGACTATGTAAATTCTATTACTCTACGGTATGTCTTAAGTCATCAAGTCCTTGACTCTTGTCGTTTCTGGTAGTCTGTTTACATGAAACTTTTTTTATAAGTGGCCTTTTCATACTGCATCTGAATCTGCATTGTGTGTACAAATAATTAGTTCAAGCAAATACTCCTTCATCTGTTGTGTAAATGCTTGGCCAATCAAATAAGTTGTAGCAAGTAAACTGATGAGCATGGTTTCTGAACTAGCTGAAGAAAATCTGGAAACGGAGAACCAATCAGTTCAGCTCAGTGTAAAGCAAAGTTTTGTACAATTTTGGTGGCGGAAATCATTCTGAATGGTGATCTTTGTTCACTAGATGGAAGAAAACCATTAGAATTGATATGCAAACGGGGGGATATGCTTAGTGTAGTTTAAAGAGGAGCTGGGAAGATAGTCCGTTAGTGCATGTATTATGTATGAATACGAGTGTCTTGCAAGGCCCGTTTCCAGTGACTCGTAACTTTAGACCAAAAACGTATTTATTATGGCTCTTTTGATGATTTTTGTTGCCACAGTAATTGCTTTCCGAGAACATTCCCTGCAGAAGACCTGCCCTGCTATGAGCATGAATAGCTTGAATTAAAATCTAGTTAGTGAGATTAGTATGTTTTTTATACATTTAACCCAAGCGATTGGGAGAGGGCCTCCTATGTTACCTCAATGTTGTCTTTAATGGGTGAGTGGTAATAATTATGCTAATGAGAACCTGTTTGCTGAAGACTCTTTAACTGTGGCATCTTTAATTTCTATTACCTGCCTCAATCGTTACCAGCCTGTGGCATCTTTAACACAGGCTTTTTTGCTATTAACAGTATGGCATTAGTCAACTGAATAAGTTGGAAGACAGCATTTGGGAGCGGTGGACAAGAAAAAGAACACAAGAAAAGTTGATCAGTACGTATATAATCATTAAATGTTTACCTTATTGATGTGTTTTATGAAATTGGTTGCAACCCTACTCTAATCACTACTCATCAGTTGACAGATTACTTGCCATTAAAAAGTGACATTCCCTTCCCCTTTAGAGGAGACAACAAGGTTCTAAAACTCGCTAGGCGCTCCCAGGGCGGCCAGGCACTTTCTAGCTTTCAGGGCCGAGTACTCGGTGCCTAGTCAGGCAATTAGTCGGGCTAGCCGGTCTAGTTGGGCTAGTTGGCGAGGGGCCTTCTAGTGCCTAGGCGGCGAGTACTCGGCCTTCCAGACCTTCTTTAGAACATTAGAGACAATGAAAGTTGCATTTTCATTGAGCATTATGCAATTTCCAACACATTTAACTTTTTTGAGGAATATGTAATGGACAAGTGGTTTCCTAATAGATGGATCTGGATTTGAGGTAATTTGTTCTGATCAAAATGGGGAAAGTTGCAAGACAACAACAACAATAACATAACCCATTTAGTCCCCAATAATTGGGGGTATGGGTGGGGGATGGATAGAGCAGGACCCTAACCTTTGGCAATAAATGCACAAAGTGGCTGCCAGGGGAATACTGGCTGAAGCAGGATGGATTTGAGATAGACCTAATCTTTGGCAATAAATGCACAAAGTGGCTACTCATAGAATACCACTGAAACAGTGGTCCCCCTATTCCGTCGAGTACGCTGCGAAATCATGTCCTCAAATCAAAGCCAAAAGGCATCAGAAATGGCAGACCAAGAATTCAATTTTTTTTTCTCTTAGCTTATCCAACTGAAATTCCTCTAAATTCTTTGCAAGCTCTTAATACCAAAACCTTAACTTAGAAGTTTGTTTTGTCTTCTATGAAGTTGGGAATCTTATCATTGCTAGCTATGAAAGCCGAGAGATTAATTGGACGATGGCTGCTGTAAATAAAGTATACATGTGTTTAATCAACAATGTGTGGTTTACCTGACTTTTTCAATTTATATTCCTCGTAAACAAGAATGTATGTTTTCATGATGGAAGTTATTCAATTTAATACGTGTGAGCTTCTCCAGTCAGCTGTTTGGATCTGTTTTTTCTCCGTCGTTTTAATAAAGCTCTAACCTTGGTCAAACTCCAAACGTTCCTGTTTCTTCTCATCACATGTCCTTTACTGCCATAATCCGGGTGTCCGAGAGTATGTCCTTGGATTATCATTGTTCATGATTCGTTTTAGCTGTTCCTTGGGCTCCAGATGCCTAATTCTGATATTGTGGAATGCTAGTTCTCTTCACAGTAAAATATGGCCTGGATCTCACTATCTACAATATGTGATAGTTCTCTTTTCATGATAAATTCTCTAAGTTTTTCTTTTTTTGGTGGAGTCAACAAAGTGCTTTTTATTTTTTTAATATTAATCCATTTTCACTTGCATCTATAGAAAGGTCCATTGATGAAAATTTGAGAAGTTCCATGCAAAAGGACACGTTTGATGGAAGTAGGAAAGATTTTAATGCAGCTATTGACCGTATCTGTGAGTTCACTGGTGAGTATTGTTGTGTCTGGAACATGTCGGATCAAGCTGAATTGACCACTAATTGGTATTTTGTTTTAATATGCAGGAACAAAGATTGTTTTCTGGGATCTGAGGGAGCCGTTCATTGAAAACCTGTATAAACCCAGCGTTTCCCATTCCAGGATGGAGGCTCTTATCGAGCCTCTTGACATGGTATGATTTGCAATAGAAAGCCATGTACTTGAAGGATTCCCAGTTTTATTTTACGTTGAATACCACTTGTTTCTATCTGGGAACTTGTTTGCTGAGGAGTCCTATGGCGAACAATATCGCAATGCATGCATTAGTTCCATACTCGAGGTCAAAGATGCTCTACGGCTAATTGCTCTCTACTTGTTTCATGGACATAAGCAAGCTATCGATTTTGCAATGCTGTGTTCACAATTTATACTGTTCTATCGGAGTGCACTGTTCAAACCTTGCTGCCACAAGCATTCTTATGGCTGGTAGTGGCTTACAATACTATGTAATGGCACAACACCACCTTAATATGTTTATGTAGCTCTATGCATGTTATTATATCACCAAATAGATTTTTTTCACTCCTCATATCACACAGTAGGTAATTCTTACATTTCTTCTTAAGAAGTGCAATTGTAAAAAATAGACTAAAAAATAACTAGATTATATGGTTCATCCTCTATAGCTTGATTTGTTTCTACATTTTTGAAAACCAAAAAAAGGGTGAACCCAGTGCATGAAGCTTCCGCATATGCGGCCATGCGGGATCTGGGCAACAGTTGATGTACGCTGCCTTACCCTTCAAGTAGGGAGACTGGTTCCAGGAATCAAACTCGTGACCTTTTGGCCCTCAATGGGGTAGCTTTACTGCTACGTTAGCTCCCACATTTTCGAAAACCAAAAATCCTTCGTTATATATTCTACCCATATGTTAGATGTAGCCAATGGCGTAATTATGAACATGATGTATTTGTTGCAGAAATGTTTCAAGACACATTTCGGATGCATTAGTAGTGTACCAAGGATGCAATACATTTGATACTAAAGTGATTCATAGGTCATGTCCAGGAGGGTCCAGGAAGTTTTGCTGAAGTTTCCATGAACTATCATGGACATTACCGATGTTATAAATATGTACAGTAAACGACACATTCAACAAGTCTCGGACTAATTTCTAGTAAATACATGTGACACATACAAGTCTCTCAGGTAAACTGGCCACAGCTCCTTTGTAGAGGTGTCTATGCTACTTTGCTGATTAACTCTCATCTAGTGTAGTGCTTGATCACATGTACCGATTGTTACAGAATAAGGCATGCCAAAGAAGCCATGAGGCTCAGTTGCAATAGAAAAGGGGGAAAAAGGAAGAAGCTATGAAACCTTTTTCCTGGTTTTAGCTTAGACTTTGTGGATGATTGTTTTACCCATCAATGAAGATGTTTGTGACTACTATTATCGAACTGTCATATTTTTTTATGGAATAGCATTCATAGATGATGGAATGACCTTGTAGTTAACTTCTTTCAAATTCTTGTGGATTACTAATGAAGTTGGTTTGACTTCTTTGTCAATCTCCGCAGGCACTGAATCAGCTATGTGATATAATTGTTGAGGCATTAAGGGATCGAGTGGTGACTGGTCTCCTTCAAGCATCATTGGTCTGTGCCTTTTACCTTTCAAACAAGAGTCTTTGCATAGATATCAATATTTCTCAAGTTAGTGTTGACTTAAACTTTTCCAGGATGGTTTCCTCCGAGTTATACTTGATGGAGGCCCATCGCGTGTTTTCTCCCCAGGCGATGCTAAGCTTTTGGAAGAAGATGTAGAAGTACTTAAGGTAACAGAAGTATCTCAATTTTTCAACAAGTTGCTTGTAGGAAAGGGGAACCTCACATGTCGGATGAACATTTCTTACTTATATGGTTCTTGGTTTTCGCACTCCTTTTACTCTATCCACTCCTTGGCTTTATTCATGTGAATTTCATTTTCTTGTTCCCATGGATATGGATTTGTAATATTTCCTTTTCATGTGTGAACAAAGAAACAAACGCAAGGGCAATGCTGTGAATTCACATGCATAAGGACAAAAAAGGAGTGACGGTAATAAAAAAGTGAGTTCAAAATCATTACAATTTTTATGTGATAAAAATCAGGGCGAATTCACAAATGGGTGGAAATTATAGATTCTTCAAGAGAAACTCTTTGTGATATGTTTTATGTAACTTCGATTGTGTTTCCCAGGAGTTCTTTATTTCTGGAGGAGATGGGCTTCCTCGTGGAGTAGTGGAAAATCAAATAGCTCGTGTTCGGCATGTGGTCAAGTTGCTTGGTTATGAGGTTAGTCTTGTGAACTATATTGGAAAAAAATGCAAAAAAATAAAAATAAAATATTGAATTGATAAATAATGATTGCCGAAAGCCATCTGATTGCACCTGTTTAGAGGATATTTTAGTGGCAGATATGCCTTGATTTTTAATAATGAAAATAAAATTATCCATGTTTTCCATATTATTCCTGCCTCAAGTGCCATGCCCACAAGTATAGGCTAGATATCATAAGAAACATGTCTACCGGCTATTAATGATTAAATTACAAGATTTCGCATCTGTATTTGGTTAATGTAGTTTAGTCATCTTCACCACTGTGTTGATGCGATGTGATGGTGCCAATTATTCATCTCTATTTGGTTGCAGACGAGAGAATTGATCGACGACATAAAATCTGCTAGCGGGTTAGGAATGCAGGGTGGCAGAAGCAAACTGGGTGCTGATACCAATACCCTATTGAGGATATTATGTCATAGGAGCGACTCGGAGGCTTCTCAATTCGTCAAGAAACAGTTCAAGATACCCAAATCCGCTGCTTAGTGTAGTAACATGGAACTCACAGAAGATTACGGGAGCATGCAAGAGAGAGCGGATTTCGAAATTGCGGGAAAAATCTCCTTGTTAGGATGTAGTTCATTCGTTTTCTTCCCAGAAGTACTGTGGTTTTTCAGTTTTTTTTTTGGTCGTATCTGCGTACATGTACCCTTGCCGCTGTAGAAGTGATATGTTGATGTTCCTACTGTTGTAGTGCGCTATATATCTTGTTCAAGCCGCTGTTCTTTTGTAACTACCACCAAGTTTTTGGCCAAGTTTATTGAAATTTTAATTTGATTCAGATGGAAATATTTTAAGGAAAGTTATAAAATCAGCCCACATATTTATCGTTAAGGTTAAAGTGTATTGAAATGTGTGAAAATGTACTAAGAAGAGTAAAAAGTGCAATATATATATATACACCGGTGATCCAGTCCGGGATCCCGGATTTCCCGGACAGGAGCCTTTTTCGGTGTTTTGATGCTTTTAAACATTGTTTTTGGAAAATCCGAGCCGTCCAATGTGTTCAAAAGGTGTTTTCCAAGGTCCACGCGAGAAATCTTCAAAAAATAATACCGGGAAGGGCTTGATCCAAGTAGTTTTTACGCAAAAGCGTAAATATAAAGTTTTTATAAAATGCTTTGGATCGCCCCTTCCCGGTATTTATTTTTGAAGATTTCTTGCGAGGACCCTTGAAAACACCTTTTGAACACATTGGACGGCTCGGATCATCAAAAAAATATCGGGAAGGTGGAGTCCCGGATCCGGGACTCCCGGACTAGATCGGGACTCTATATATATATATATATATATATATATATATATATATATATATTATATTGCTTATTTTTCAATTCACTGGGCTCTAGAAAAAGAGCAAATTGAATCAGACCATGAAAAAGCACAATTTTTTTACCTTCTATGGTCGTCTTGATACCATAAGCGGTTAACATATGGGTACAGAAAAAAATGCATAGAAAATGCACCGACTGTGTTTGGGGACCCACTTTTGGGTCCCATACGAGTGACCAAAACTGTCATTGTTCTTAGAACATTTTTCCAAGGAGCTTTACGAAATTTCAGCTCAATCGGACGGTTAGAAGTGCTTGAACCAAAATTCAACCTGTTCAAAAGAAAAATGTTTTAAGAATAATGAACGGTTTGGATTACTCGTGTGGGACCCAAAAGTGAGTCTCTGAACACGGTTGGTGCTACTTTAAGTCTTTAACGTAATTGGAAGCCCAACCCTAGCTCTGTCAATTGCCAGTATAAACCACACTAACCTTATGACTAATAGATTCTTTCCATTGACTGATTTTACGTTGTTTCCTTAAAGAAAAAATTGATTATCCCTTTGAGTTCAAATCTACTAAACAAATGGGTTTCCTACTTAATTCCCCTACATTCAAATCAATAATTGGTTTATGTTGTTTCCTTTTAGCTTGATTTTCCTATATTCAAAATGGAAACAAACCCCTTTTGGATTCATATATTGAAAGGAAACAATCATTTTAAAAAAACTTGATAATTACATTTTTCTTTACTAATTAGCATTGTACTTTTGTATTCCTTCAAAAATGAATCTACGTTTTCCTTAATAATCTATTTTGAACATAGATTTTTCTTTTATAAGCTCACACAATTCTTCTAAATTCATAAGCTTCTGTAAGAAGAGAAGAAATTAGGTTCCTTCAGACCTTGATTAGAGAAAGAGAGTGGCTCATTACCTTTGATTTGTCAGAGCAAGAGGTAACCAAATCTTTTTATTTATTCCATTATTCTACATGTTCTCACCCTCTCTCCCTGGGTTAGATGTTTTGAGGCCCTTTCGGGCTATGTTGTACGGAGTAGTGTACACTGTTTCTCTCCATGCATGTTTTTTTTTTCTTTCGTATGAAAAGAAAGGAGACGTGTCAACGTAATATCTGTACAGGTTATGATTTCACCACGATAGTGTTGGGATGAATAGACGAGATCTATGGTTAAGGTAACTTATTTCGTCACCATTTTATTTTGAAAGAGGAAATTTTTACTCATTTAATTAGTTTTTATATGTTTTTATTGTTATTCATGTTCTTAATTTTTCTCTTTGGACAAAGTAGGTGTTCAAGAGTGATGAAGACAGTACTGGAAGGCATTTCAAAAATTGATGATGAGGAAGTTCAAACATTCATGATCAAAAGTGACAAATAAAAAGATCGGGAAGAACGTCTGAAGAAGTTTATTAATAGTAAAAGTTTTACATAATAGAGTTTGATGAAAGAGCATTGCAACTCAAAAGCTAATGAGGAAGATACTCTCTTTACATTTCTCTTTCGGTATTCATTTTTTGTTTTTTTTACCTGTTAGTATTTCCACATGAGATTTATTTATGTTTTAGGTATTTCTAGAGTATTAGAGCAAATATGCTATTTTTCGACATATCGTTTTGGTGCATTGAATTGATGCGTCGCATAAATATTATATGTAGTTGTTTTGATATGAGATCGATTTAGTGTAGTTGATTAAATGACATCCGTTTAAAAGCTTATTTGAAAACATGATTTTTAGGAGAAGTCAGCTTGATTAGTGGGGTGGTCAACAGTAGAGAGTGATAATTCATTTAAATTGTGTCAAGAACCCGTTGCTTTGTGCCTTTAGGCATGAGCAATCCCTATATATACATAGGGAGTGCTTTCTATCTGGACTCTAGACTTCTAAACCTCCATGATCCGAGCATTTTTTTGATGATTCGAATTGTCTAATGTGTTCAAAAGGTGTTTTCAAGGGTCTATGAGGGAAATCTTCAAAAAAAAAAAAAAACGGGAAAGTGGTTGATTCAAGCAGTTTTTCACATAATTGTATATGAAAACACCTTCTAAACACATTGGACGGTTCAGATTTCCCAAAAATAATTTTTAAAGTGAAAAAATTACATTTTTTTCTTATTTACGGGAGGTCCGTACTATATATATATATATATATATATATATATATATATATATATATATATATATATATATATATGTGAAATATTTCCAATCAAGTATACCTGATGGGGCTTCCCATCAGGGACTCCTTTTTTTCGATCAAAATTTCATGATCCGAATCGTCCAATGTGTTTAAAAGGTGTTTTTAAGATTCTCCGTAAGAAATCAGTGAAAAAAAATACCGGAAAGGGCTTGATCCGATCATTTTTCGATAAAACTATATATATGCATTTTAGTCGAAAACTGTTCAGATCAAGCCCTTCTCGATATTTTTTTTTACTGATTTCTTGCGGATACCCTTAAAAACACCTTTTAAACACATTGAACGGTTCGGATCATGAAAATTTGATTGGAAAATTGGAGAATTGGAGGAGTCCCTGATGGGAAGCCCATCAGGTATATCGTATACCTGATTGGAAGTGGATTGATCGAGATATATAGGATCTATGTATCCATTTTTAGGAAACAAACCAGTTGTGATGACATCCATTTTCATCTAATTGATCTATACACACACACACACGCATATACATACACGAATTGATGGAGATACATACACAAATCAGGATATACACACATACATATACGAATCAAGTTGTACACTATACATGCACGAATCGATCTCATCTTCATCATCCCACTTCAGAATCATCTTTATTGTCTGATCTCGATCTGAGAGAGAGAGAGAGAGAGGTGTCGCTGCACATTTGAGAGAGAGTGAAGGAGGATTTAATTTTAGGGTTTCAAGTGGTGCGTTGATATAACAGTATGTGAGTGGGTGTGTGTGTGTGTTAGGGCTAAACGAGTTAGTAATAAATATAATTATTTCTTACTCTTTTCACAAATGGTAGGCCAGCCAAGTGGTAAGTTTGCGACTCCTATGTATAAGAACGTGGGTTCGACTTCCACCCCTACTGTTTTTAAGTAATTAATATGCATACTGGTCTGGTTCTTCTAGGTTCTTGACACTCCTGAATTGGAAACCGGTTCGGTTTCCCGATTCTTTCAACTCTCCGAACTGGAACTGAACCAGATGAATTAAAAGGAATCAAAATGTTCCGGTTCCCCGGTTCCGTTCGGTTACTCTAATTGTAGTAGCTATTGCCATTTGCCAATATAAAAAAATTGTCCTTTTGTAACTTGTGAAAGATTGTAGAGATGTGAAAATAGCTTTCACAGGCTACAAGGAGATAATTTGTTTTGTGATAGGGGTAATTAGTAATTTTCCAAACGTGAGAGGCAATTTATAATTACTAGAAATTACAAGGGTGGGTTTCATAATTTATTTGCCCAACATTTAATGTATGAAACTCTGACAAAATTACATGTAGGATACTTTTAGCAAATTCAGACAATTGATTGTTAAAATGAAAGATGAGATTAGACTGGAGTGATTTATGTTGTTGGACTAAAGAGAGAGCATGAAATAATTGGCCAAGATTGAGGGTGCCACTTAATTAAGCAATCAGAGGGGGAAAAAAAACTTACATTGCATGTCAAATGTGATATGAGAGAGGAGATATCAAATGACATATAAAGCTTTCCTTGTTTTGGGCTGAAAGCATTTACTAGGAAAACATTTTCATATATGGAAAACAATTTCTTCCGTTTGGTAGGATGGAAAAATAACATACCATTGAAAATGTCATTCTTTCACTTGACACGCTAGTTGGAGTTATTTCACATGTCAATCTTTCACTTAACCTCTTAGCATAGCTTCTCTCTCTACATGAGAGCTTTTCTCTCTACATGAGGGCTTTACCCTGATGGTGGTTACCCTTGCCTCCTCCGCCACCATTTGCTCCTTCCCACTTTCCCACCACCTGCCCTCTTTCCACCCCTCACTGTACTTTTATCATCTCCACCTCCTTTTTCGACCCATCTTTCTCCCAGTCACCCCTTTTCACCCATATCCTCCCTTCGCCACCCCCTTTTGTCCAATTAGTCTTCTTTTCTCTTCCACCTTCTCCCCTAACCCATCTCTCACATCCCCTTCTCTATTCACCTATCTCTTCTTTTCCTCTCAACTCCTTCCTTACCCTTTTGTTTTCTTCTCTATGGCTTCTCTACCATGGCGAACTTTTAAGATTTTAGATCTTGCAGAGGGTTTTGATGATTCAGAGATGAATAATAGTCTTTGTCTAGTGGGCAAGGTGGTTCACGGGAAGAACTTTAAAGCCCCGATTCTTCTCAACATACTCAAGGCGGCATGGAAGACAAGGGCACTGTGCTTGCGACCTAGCTTTGTATTGTAGTAGTGTTGCCCCAAGCGTAGGGCTAGGTTGGTTGTAGCATAATAATTCGAAAGTCCAAGGCCGAATCCACAGTGAAGGGTCGGAGCTAGTGAGAGGTTTACTTTACGGTAGGGGTTTTGGCGTTAGGACGACCAACCTTTTGGTTGTGATTTGTTTGTGGGATTCTCTCTCTACCTCTAATGCGATTGAAAATGAAGTTTCAAACTATAAATTAAAGGCTGCAAGGTCTAGAGGTTCTTACCACCTATGGCTAAGGATATTCAATGGCTCTCGACTATAACTCAAGCGAGAGACAAAGTCACTTGCTCTCACTCGGAAAATTTAACAATGAAGATCATTTTGACTCTACAAAATGGGTTTAACAATGGGATAAGTTGTTTGAGGCATTTTTACAAACACTTGGAGTGACAGCTCTAAGAATCATGTGCGGCAAGTAGTCAAGTCCTTGCCTACACAAGATCAAAAAGGTTCACAACTCCTAGTTTTGGTACATAAAATTGAACTTACCCAATGAAAACCAATGTTTATCACATGAATGAGGTTTGTAAATGGAAATAATCTCTCTTAGACATTTTGTCGAACACCCAAAGTGACATAGCTCAAAGCATTGTGTGTGCCAAGTGATTTGTCTACACCCAATAAAAAATGTTAGCAACTCTAAGTTTAGACAAAAAAATATGAGTGATTTATCCATTCACAAACCCACAGTCAGCATAAAAACGTGAGAAGCCATTAAAACACCAAAGTCATGGAGTGTTATTCACCCCATGACCAAGCATAATATATTACTCAAACATGCTTAAAGTACACAACAAAGAGAAAAACGTGATAAAAGAAAAATGACAAAAATGGAAATAAACACAAGATTTAGATAGATAAAGATGAGTACTATAACATTAATGAAGAGTAATTATCCTAGAATTAAGTAGAAAGCTTGGATCTTAGAGAGAAGGGAGAGCTAAACTAAGAGGGCGTTAGAGAGAGAAAGCTTAGGTTGGGGACCTTTTAAAGGCCCCAAAAGTTGTGTCAAGTTATTACTAAAATGCCACTGGATATTGCTTGATTGGGCACAAAAGTGTAGAAAAATGCATCCAGTACCAGGAGGCATAAAATACCGGTACTGAATCTCACTATATTTTGGCTTCCTCTGGCTACCTGTATGCACAAAAGTGCTCTATCGATACTAACTGGAAAAACTGTGGATTTCATTCGTCTTGATCCCTTAACCTTTTGGCTTGTCATCGTGACCTTTAGGCTTCCTGAGTTTTGTTCAATGTTTCATTCCTAAACTCTTGGGACTCAGTGGCGGAGTGCTATGTGGCCTCAGGTGCTCGGGTATGCCTTGGTTAAACCATGGTGTCAAAACACACCTTATTCTCACATTTTACGTGAAACTAACAAAAAACAACTTGAAACTAACAAAATGTGCATGCGTGGATTCAAAATGAGCGAGATAAACCCCATTATTTACACTTTTAGGGGCTTATCACACCGTTCCATGTTGATGAATGGAAAAATAATGTGTTCCTCTTCTGTTTTGAGAATGGAGAGGACAGGAAAAATATCATTCAAGATGGACCATGGTCTGTGATGAACGGTCTTCTAATTCTGATACCGTTGGCAGACGAGATGATCGTCGGAGAACTTAAGTTTAACAAATGCCCCTTTTGGGTCTAGATTCACGACTTACCAGTGGAGAAAATGAATAGAGCAAATGCAATTTTTATTGGGAATTGAATGGGAAACATGTTGGCGGTGGAGGTTGCTCCTGATGGTTATTGTCTGACTAGGGGGTTTCTTAGAATCCGGGTGGAAATCAATGTTGAACAACCCCTTCTGAATGGCTTTTGGCTTAAGGGCAAAAATGATTTGAATAGCAATGTGGGCACCCGTGACCTCCGCGAGAAACCTTGAAAGTACTAGAACATCGTGTTCGTTAGAGTCGCCACTTGATTTAAGGTTAACCAAGCAACCGAATTCAACATACAAAATTCGAGACAACTGGTTCGTTATAACCAGAGTGATGTTGGTTCAAGAGCTAAGTTACGGGATGAGAAAGTTTTATTCAAAAAATGCACCCATCCTGCCTAATTAAAATGATTAGTCTCTACTCATAATTATGAGATTTTAAAAGAGATTTTAAAGTGATTTAGACAATTATGGGAAAGGAAACAAGAAAAAATAAATAAAATTAACGATGCATGAGGCTAGATTTAGAGAAAAGAAGTATTACCAAAAGAAGATAAAATAGGCGAAGACTAAACTTCTTTAGATCAACTTTCGGATGCTCCCCTCAAAACCACAAATTTGGCGAGTATAACTCTATTCGCCGAGAAAAGCATGTTATTTAACTAATGCTTCGAAAAACTTGGATTAAAAGGCAAGGTTTTAGGTAATTTTGGAAAGTAGGCTTAGGATTAATGTTTTTGGGATTTTCGTGGTTGATTTTTGAAAAGGAATTTTGGGTTCGGGAAAGGGGTTTGCGAAAGCAAGACAAGGAAAGGTTTGACTTCCATAATTTTACAGCATGAAGGCCCATGCTCCTGCATGCGTATGTCGGTTTCTCTTGTGGTATTTCGTCCATAAAATGACATTTTGGATCAGAAATTGGGCTTTTTATTGGGTTAGAACTTGGGCTTATTTGATGGGCTTTATAATGGGCCAAATGGATTGATATGGGTGGGTTTGTTGGTCTTTTCTTGGCGGATGGTGAATCTAAGTTCATCGAAGCATTGATTTAAATAAAATAAATTTCACTACGTCGTCAGTAATTTTTCATCATTGGGGATACACCAGGACTCTTGCTTAGGATTCATGGATAATTAAATTGGGGTGTCTACAAGGAATCGTTGGATTTCCTTCAAATTTGAGAAGCTACTAGACTTCTGCTATACATGTGGCAAATTGGGGCATGATAACAAGAGTTGTCGATTTGTTTCTATGGAAGATGGTGACAATTCTGGTTATGGTCTAGAGTTGAGGACAGGTTGCGCGAGATAAAGTGCCACTCCGGTGGAAGTTATTAGCTCGGAATGGGGTGTGATGGATGAGGAAAGCCAAAATAATTTTGCCCAACAGCAAAGAGGTCATCCTCAGGGGACGGCGGAGCGTGAATGATGGATGTCTTATTCCTAGCACGTACAACAGATCAGCAGGAGCACGTTGTAATGGAGGTGCAAAACGCACATGTACCGTTTTGATCTGCAGGGCCATAAGGGACAGGTGTCAACAGTCCAGCTAGGATAGATGTCTTTCCCATATTACCCTTCAATATCCTCCAAGGTATTTTTCCACCGCCTCCTAATATTGTGGGCCATCCTATTACCTTGGGCTTACCAATTATTTCTACTGGGCCAAGTAATTGTTTCCAACCCATGCATAAGGCCCATGATTTAGGCAAACATCAAATGTACTTTGTTACTGAGCCTCCAGAAAGCCTAAGGGGTTTGGGGGTACCAAATGTCCGAGCCTTAACACTAGCCCAATTCACTTTATCAAATACTATTGTTGAAGCCCAATCCCCCCAACTCATCATATAGATCTCCTACATTTTACCAACCTCCCTGACCCAAATCAACAGAAAAGCCTAACTATCCCCCCACATTCACAACCCATTAACATTTCATTTACCCAACAGGGAAATCCACATACTGATCACATATCAATCACAAATTAGACCACTAGCTTTAATCCTCCCCCAAAAGCCCTCTTTATCCACGAAATCTAGATACTACCATTTCTACAGTTTTCAATTCCCTCTCTTTGAAGAGGAAAGAGGACATCACTGAAGAACAACAATTGGTTTCTAAGATGCTCCACTTATGTTCACCCCTTCACCGAATCCCCCCACTTTCAAAAGCAACCATAACCCTTTATCCCCTTATTCCAAAGGAAAGAGAGTTAGACCTCGAACTAGATCCTCTCCCCATTCAAACACTCCCCAAGTTGCCCGATTTTTCAATGAGGACGGTCTATGTGAAGTTCAAGTTGGGCGGTGGTATAAGGAAATAGGTATGCCTTATGGTAACTTTATTGGTGCAGAGGATAATGTCCAGAAGGCTGGGGCATTGGCTGATTTCTACGGGCGTGTGGCTGGCCCTAAACAGCCACACTCTCCATGATCATCCTAACCTAGAACTGTCAAGGAGTAGGGCGTACTTTGACAGTCCAAGCTTTAAGTGAACTAACCAAACCAAACCAAGCCTTATGTTCCAATCAATTTGGGTCGGCTACATGAATCTTTTTTCTCCATTGAGCTCTGTCAAGTGTTGTTTCATTGCTTAAACCTAGTATACTCAGATTTTTGCGTACTACCACATCTAATGCCAAGTTGGGTCTTCCCCTCCCTTGTGCATTTCTACCCAAAGCTATCCTATCCACTCTCTTAACTACTGCATCCGCTGGCCTATGATAGACATGTCCAAACCACCTTAGCCTATTTTCCCTTAACTTCTCCTCTATAGGTGTTATACCTACCACCTTGTGAATTGTTTAATTTCTAATCCTATCTCATCTAGTCTTACCACATATCAACCTCAACATTCTCATTTCCGCTACACTTATCTTGTTCACTTACTGCTTCTTAATAGGCCAGCATTCTGTCCCATAAAACATCGCTGGTCTAATGACAGTTCTATAAAATTTTTCTTTCAATTTTGTTGGTACCCTCTTGTCACACAGTACACTAGTAGCGCTTCTCCACTTGAGCCACCCTACTTGAATCCTATGAGTCACATCATCTGCAATCTTTCCATCTTGACTAATAATAGAGCCTAAATACCTAAAATGGTCCCTCTTTGGTATCTCCTGATCTTGGATCATCACTTTTTCTTCATATGCACTGCTCGTATCACTAAACTTGTAGACCATATACTCAGTTTTACTCCAACTTATCCGAAAGACCTTAGACTCTAATGTTTCCCACCAAATAGGCTTTTGATGAACTGGTAGGAAAAAATTGCCCCTCCATCATCTTCTTGATGGAGTCCAAGAACAATAAGGTCAAGTTGGAGACCATTCGTCCTAAGATGGGTTTCGATAGTAGTTTCTATGTAGATCCGAGGAAGGTCTTTTCGGGGGACCGTTCTTTGGTGGAATCCTGAGGTGACAGTTGAAGTGGATTTGGCAAACAAAAATTACATCCATGCAGTTACTACGGATAATGGTAACAGAAAGGTATGGGCTGCGACGTTTGTGTATGGCTGTCCTAATGAGGAAGGAAGAGGTAAAATCTGGGAACAAATTAAGCAGATTGGATGCTCGGAAACTCTACCTTGGGCCTGTATGAGGGACTTCAATCAAGAGTTTGATCTCAAGCTTCCATGATTTCTTATGTGATTGCAGATTGGTTGACTTGGAATATAAAGGCTCACAATTTACATGGAGAAACAATTGTATAGTTGATGATTTAATCATGGAAAGAATCGATATGCTGTTTGCCACGACCAAATAGAGGGAGATGTTTGAGAAGGCTCTAGTCTTTGTTGAGCCAGCGGTCGGTTCTGACCACAATCCGCTAATTTTCAATACCGACGTCCCATTGTTCAAAGTTGGGAAGCCATTTAGATTCGAGTCCTTCTGGAGTACTGAGGAGGGATGTCAGGAAGTTATTGAAGATGCTTAGGAGGAGCAAGTGGAAGGTTCACCAAATGTACTCGGTTTGCAAAAAACTCAAGGCTTGTAAAGATAAGCTTAAGGTCTAGAGTAAATGTACGTTTGGGGACCTTCACCTTAAGATTGAAATGGCAAGGTCACTTATCTGAAAATCAACACAATTTGGGAAAGGGGTATAATGTAGACCTATTAACAGAGGAAAGGAGAGTTCGCCACGAACTTGAAGACCTTTGGCAAAAGGAGATGATGTATTGGCACCAACGATCGCGTATCAAGTGGCTACAACTGGGGGGCAAAAACTCCCGTTTCTTTCACTTATCAACAATCCAAAGGAGACAATGAAATCAAATTGTGAGGCTCGGGGATGGGAATGGCTTTCAAAAAGAGAATGCCAAAGAGATAACGGGTATTGTGAAGGGTTATTTTGGTGAACTTTATAAAGAGCCCACTGTCAGAAGTTTTAAGGACTTAATTAGTCTTATTAATCAGTCCATATCGATGATTTGCAATGCGAATATGGTCAAGAGAATTTCCAATGAAGAGATATAAAATGTAGTTTTCCAAATGGGTGCTTTGAAGGCACCAGGATCCGATGGTTTCCCAGGACTTTTTTATCGGAATTATTGGGCTACGGTTAAGAATGATGTACTTCAAGCGGTTCAGAGTTTCTTCCATGATGGAATCCTCCTCAAAGAAGTAAATTAAACCCACATAATCCTTATCCCTAAGGTGCCTAATCCTGAATCCATGTCCCAATTGCGTCCCATCAGTCTTTGTTGTTTCTTGTACACGATTATTTCCAAGGTATTAGTGTTTACATATAATATTAACCAATCCAATAATTAATTGACACGTAATCAAAAGTGCCAAACGTTGGCAATTACTCGTCAATAAAGACACACTGGATTAATAAGACAGAATTGATTAAATACGATGTCGTATTACTTCTCGATGTAGAAAAACAGTTATTGGCAGTTACGAGCCATTACTAAAACAAAGATTGGCCTCGAAGCCATGATTTCAACTGCTAAACGCATTAGCTCCACGTGTAAACTTGAAAAACAAGGCAATTGGCAGTTAGAACACGTAGAATACTTCTGAGAAGCACTTATTTCCATAAACACGTTATCATTTGAGTTTGATTAAGCCAACGTGCAGATTTAAAGCTTCTGGGAGAAAAGAGAGTTCAAGATCAGACGTGGAGGAGGAGTAACTGCCAACTATCAGAGTGGAAGTTAGAGTTCGAAGCAAGCTAGATTCAAATTCATGGAGCGGGAAGTTCAAACTACAAGCTATGTCTATTTGAGAAGCAGCAGCTATTTGAGAAGCAACAGCTATTTGAGAAGCAGCAACCATCTGTAACTGTTAGACGAAGCAGCAGCTCTCTAGTTAGTCTCTCTCTCTCTCTCACCTACACAGACAGAAACACAGTGCACATTGATCATCGATTAGAATATTTGGGTACGTATGTCGAAATCGTATTTTCTAGGTCTTTTTTTTTGCAATTTCGGACTCCAAAGTGGGTCGAAACCCACCCAAAAGCCCTCGTCTGTGTTTACCCTAAGAGTATTTCAATCTTGGATACCTTCTTTCAGCATCTAGGGCATCGACTGAACTGTGGGTCGAAACACGGTGCACATTGATCATCGATCAGAATATTTGGGTACGTATGTCGAAATCGTATTTTCTAGGTCTTTTTTTTTTGCAATTTCGGACTCCAAAGTGGGTCGAAACCCACCCAAAAGCCCTCGTCTGTGTTTACCCCAAGAGTATTTCAATCTTCGATACCTTCTTTCAGCATCTAGGGCATCGACTGAACTGTGGTGCTTTGTTCTATGATTTGGTTCTCCAATTGGACTTGTTTGATTGCAGCGAGCCATAAAGAGAGAGATTCGACTGGACTGGTCCTCTTCTACTCTGTTCTTACCTGCTCTTGAATTAATCAGTCTGCCTCTGCTATATTTCTTTTCTCTGAGTTATATATTTCCTACAGGACCTTCTCTAAGAAATGAAGTAATGTTTATTTCCTCCACTAGCACTATTATTATATTGTATCACACCACTTATTGAAATTATTTACTCTTCCTCTAGGACCACTTTAATATTTTATTCACTACTTTCAAATACTTTACTCTTTATTCAGAACAAGACTTTTGGACTCAAGTATTATTCAATTATTTATTGGTCTACTATAATTTTGTTTGGTTGTTTTGTGCTTTTGTTGGCAAAAATGGATTTATTAGAACAAAGTAAAATAGAAATTAAAAAAAAAAATGTAATTGACGTACCCAACCGTCCACGTACCCTACTTTTTTAGGTTTTTGCCGTATCGCGTACCCGTGCCCTTACCGTACCCCGTACCGGTACCCATGCTTCTTAGGTGATTGTGCTCTTCAATATTTGACGAATTGATCATATGCATTGTAGGCTTTTTTGAGTACTCTATTTCAAACCAATTGCATTTTACTATCCCTGGTTTTTGGTTAGCCCAAGAATCTTAACACAAAGTCCAGTGGTTATCTTTACAAACTGACTTAGGTTTTCAGCATAAGTTTGCTCCAATTTTTTCGTTTCTTCTGGGGTCATATACATGCCTAAGCCATTGCTTAGAAAAGCCAAAAAGTTAGACAAATTTTATATGTCTAATGAATCAAGTACATGTAAATCATGCTGTACTGATTATATGTCTAATGAATCAAGTACATGTAAATCATGCTTTAAATTTTATGTGTTTTCATACTTTGGGTACTTTGACGTTTGGTATTTTGCTGAATTTTGGTCATTTTATCGTATTAGTGATTTTCCGTGTCTTCGAAATAGCAGTACATACGCCTGATAATAATCTTGTTATTTCTTAGATGGACATTTTGGACTTGGAGGATTGTCATTGTGATTTTGGTGCTATCAATCATTCGCACACTCTGCTTAGGATTCAGGACCAGCTTACGTTCGACAGGGTATGGCGTACCGCAACCATGTTCACTCATAAGAACCTTCTCCAATCATTCCACAGAGGCCAAGAACCCAATGGCGACTTTATAATAACATACGCTGAAAGCAAAACCTTGAGAAGCTTCACTCGAAGAAACTTTTATCGGAGTACATCCATTTTAGGCTAGCCAGTTACTCGATCTATTGCTCATAGAAAAGCAAGGAAGCTGATTAGGTTGGTTACTTTTGAAGGACTGATTATGTGTTACTCTTTATTGTCTGTTAGAAGTTGTTTTTTTCCCTTCTGCAGGCAGTTACTTGGAATTCTGAAGTACTTCCATGATAAGGAGTGGTCGTTCCATGGACAGATATCAAGAAGGAACATTGTCATTGTTGATGGCGAACTCCAACTTATTGGAGTGATAGCCCGTCGTCTTGATCCTGATCGTATCGGCTGGGCATAAGATTTTGCTACCGTGGCCCAGATAATTGAGGAGTTATATGAAGATCGAGTAATGCCAACTGAGTTCATCCACTTGTTGCAACTGTTGGACCAAGGCGGGTTTCACAATAATAAGTAAGTTTTTGAATTTTTATTGAGTCAAAATGTTAATTGTATTTAACCTCTTTTTTTGTTTGTTTAACAGTGATTGCTCGGAGTTGCTGTACGACCATCCTGCGACTTGGCACTCCAGCCGGAGGGTGGAATTTATGGTCACTATCTCTGGCTGGAGTGCCAAGTCCCAGGATGGTTGTACAGCAGCTCCGAGCAATCACTGTTAAACAAACAAAAAAAGAGGTTAAATACAATTAACATTTTGACTCAATAAAAATTCAAAAACTTACTTATTATTGTGAAACCCGCCTTGGTCCAACAGTTGCAACAAGTGGATGAACTCAGTTGGCATTACTCGATCTTCATATAACTCCTCAATTATCTGGGCCACGGTAGCAAAATCTTATGCCCAGCCGATACGATCAGGATCAAGACGACGGGCTATCACTCCAATAAGTTGGAGTTCGCCATCAACAATGACAATGTTCCTTCTTGATATCTGTCCATGGAACGACCACTCCTTATCATGGAAGTACTTCGTATCCCTGAAGTAACCGCCTCTCTCCGCTAAGTGGAAAAAACAACTTCTAAATGCATAATAAAGAGTAACACATAATCACCCTTCAAAAAGTAACCAACCTAATCGCCTTTCCTTGCTTTTCTATGAGCAATAGATCGAGTAACTGGCTGGCCTAAAATGGACGTACTCCGATAAAAGTTTCTTCGAGTGAAACTTCTCAAGGTTTTGCTTTCAATGTATGTTATTATAAAGTCGCCATTGGGTTCTTGACCTCTGTGGAATGATCGGAGAAGGTTCTTATGAGTGAACATGGTTGAGGTATGCCTTACCCTCCTAACGTAGTTTCCATCCTCAATCCTAAGCGTAGTAAAAATGACGATTGAAAGCACCAAAATCACAATGACAATCCTCCAAGTCCAAAATGTCCATCTAAGAAATAACAAGATTATTATCAGCGATAAAACCGCTATTTCAAGACACTAAAAATCACTAATAACGCATAAAATGACCAAAATCCAAAGAAAATACCAAACGCCAAAGTACCCAAAGTATGAAAAACACATATGCTTCATGACCTTGGATTGTGTCAGAGATGGTGTCAGCCCCGCCGCAGGGCTAGGTCGGAGGTAGCATAATAACCGGTAGCACCAGGGTCAATCCACATGGACCCAACGCACTCCAAATAAGTGGGAGAGTTGTCTCAATAATGAAGTTTTTAGCCTTAAAGCGCAAACTTGGCTTTTGTGATTTGTTGGTGGATTCACTTAACTTCGTGAATGACACGGAATACGAAAAGAATAAATTAACAAAGGTAAAGCCTAGGGGTTTATAACGATCACAACCAAAGCTAACCCAATCCTCACGCTCGGTAACCGACTCAAGCCACTGTTAGGTGCACCCGAGCAAATGGTTTAGAAACTAAACCATTGCCTAGAAAAATGCGTTCCACAAAGAATAGGATTCTTGTGCCCTTTAGACAAACATTTGAGTTAATACATCCAAAAGCATATACGTACCAAGTGGTCAAGCCTTGGGCGGCGTGCGATCAAAAGGGTTCTACGACCACCTAATTTTGATTAAGTAAAAGTGAATCCCGATTCATTGCTCGACAAAAGTTGAAAGCCTTTTTTAAATTGCGCGAGGAACTGGATTAACCTTGGTCATGGGGAGTCAATCACCCCATGACCCTACCTAATTGACTACTCACTCATTAGGCAAAGACTAATTAATTTAATTAAGGAAGTTATAAACATGACCAATAACTTTGAAAAGTGATTTTTAACGATGATAACAAACTTGCAAACAACTTTAAACCTTAGAGAAATAACAAACAACCAATAAAAACTAGAGTTTAGGAAGGATTAAGCTAGGAAATGAAGAACAAGATTTAACCGATAACAACACAAATAAACTAGATTTATATAGAGAGAATGATTGTAGCTACAACAATAAACCTTGACAAATTAACTAGAAATGAAAACTTACTTGAGAAATCTAGAGAGAGGAAGCTTGAAAAACCATGGAAATGAAAAAAAATTCAAATACCTAAAGCTAACTAATGGGGGAGATGAGAGAGAGGGAGAGAGAGAGATGATTATATACACAACACTTTCTCTCTCACAAAAATATCATAAAAACAACAAAAGTAGTAAGTTTCCATAAGTGAAAAGTGCAAAAAGTCCACAAAAATTGGTTCGGAGCACTTTTGGACCGGTCTAGAATTATTCCGGACCGGTCCGGAATCATCTGGAAATTTTTGGGCAATTCTGGATCGGTCCAGAATAATTCCGGACCGGTCCAGAATCGTCTGGAAGACTGATTTTTTTACCCAACTTCGCGGGCACGCCCCGGCTTCGTCCGAACTCGGAATGAGGCGATTATAGTAGACCAATAAATAATTGAATAATACTTGAGTCCAAAAGTCTTGTTCTGAATAAAGAGTAAAGTATTTGAAAGTAGTGAATAAAATATTAAAGTAGTCCTTGAGGAAGAGTAAATAATTTCAATAAGTGGTGTGATACAATATAATAATAGTGCTAGTGGAGGAAATAAACATTACTTCATTTCTTAGAGAAGGTCCTGTAGGAAATATATAACTCAGAGAAAAGAAATATAGCAGAGGCAGACTGATTAATTCAAAAGAGCGGTAAAAACAGTAGAAGAGGACCAGTCCAGTCGAATCTCTCTCTTTATGGCTCGCTGCAATCAAACAAGTCCAATTGGAAAACCAAATCACAGAACAGAGCAACACAGTTCAGTCGATGCCCTAGATGCTGAAAGAAGGTATCGAAGATTGAAATACTCTTGGGGTAAACACAGACGAGGGCTTTTGGGTGGGTTTCGACCCACTTTGGAGTCCGAAATTGCAAAAAAAAAGACCTAGAAAATACGATTTTGACATACGTACCCAAATATTCTAATCGATGATCAATGTGCACTGTGTTTCTGTCTGTGTAGGTGAGAGAGAGAGAGAGAGAGAGAGAGAGAGAGAGAGAGAGAGACTAACTAATTAGAGTCTTTGCTTGGTCTACTTGATTACAGATGGTCTTTGCTTCTCAAATGGCTGCTGCTTCTCAAATAGCTGCTGCTTCTCAAATGAGGAGCCCTAGGGTTTTCAACTTTTCGTAGACGGAGCGCTTCTGTTGAAGGGTTTGGGCGTAAAAAGTGAAGGAGAAGGGATAAAACAATTTCAAAACAATTTCAATGGTGGGATTTGCTTTGATATCAACGACAGAGATCAAAAGGTGCAAACGATATTGGGCAAGGATATCAAATCCATTTCTGTTTAAGGGTTGTATCCCAGGGTTTTTTTTTTTTTGAACGAAAAAAAAAAGGAAATTTTTTTTGAGATCGATCTCTGGTCTAAATGGGCCCGTGGGCCTCTAAATTGGATCCGGTACCCGGGAAAAAAATGTGGGTACCCTAAGCGGCGGCTAAGTGTAAACGGTGTGCTTGCTTGATTTTTGGCGGGATAGGGAAAAAAAAAAGAGATCGATCTCTGGTCTAAATGGGCCTCTGAATTGGATCCGTTACCTGGAAAAAAATTTGGGTACCGAGTGTGCACCACGTGGTACCCGAACATTACATCCAAGACCGTCTAAAAATGTATTGAACGGTTGAGATCAAAACCCTCTCTCTCCTCTTTCTCCATAATCCGAACTCTTCAAAACTGAAATGTACGGCCCAGATTGCCCGAGCGAGTACCCGCTCGGTACTAAAAAATTTCTCGGTAACCGGAATTATGTAGCACATCTCTTGGATGCGGTGAAGCGATTGAGGAGCTATCTTGAGATTCTTGGCGGTGATACCCAGATGGCAGATTTGGATGATTTAGATCTGGATTCTACTGAACTTTAGGTTTGTGAATTCAATTAAATCAATGAATTCCACTCGACTTCAGGCCCGGATATATAGAACTCATTGAATTTATTGGAATCACAAGCACAAGTCGAAACACAGAGGGACGAAGACGGCAGCGGATCCGCTATCCTGAACTTTTACACCCCAATTCTCTATCCTGTACATCCGAACCATCCATCCAAGCAATCAAATGCTCACATTCTATCTCACCGCAAACAAATGAGTCATACACATTCATTTGTGTGAATCTAAGCTGTCAAGTACTCAGATAGACAACCTAGATGAACGACACGAAATCGGAACAGGATTTTCAAAACAATAGATCTGCAACCGACGGAGACGTAGGTAAAGTTCAACAGGAGACAAGATTACTATAACGACGAACAGAGGGGGTCTCGTGGTACTTTGATAGATCTAAAGATTAAACCCATTTATACAGAATAGGCAAGGGGCCTCTGTTTGGGAGAGGAAGAATAAAGGCTCCATTACCAAACGGGGGATTACGAAAACGAACCGTTTTCAACAACAGGGAAAAGATCCTGTCCACTTTGCTACCGGGTAATGTTTGCATTTGAACAGCTCAGATTTGTCTAGAAAAAAAATT
Organism: Vaccinium macrocarpon; assembly: GCA_022606695.1. Lineage (NCBI taxonomy): Eukaryota > Viridiplantae > Streptophyta > Magnoliopsida > Ericales > Ericaceae > Vaccinium > Vaccinium macrocarpon. The sequence goes on along the minus strand of CM040171.1, from coordinate 30,187,728 downwards.
CTAAAAAAGCTTCACCGTCCAAAATAATTGGACGGTGTGGATGCAAATATTACACGGTATATTACATGGTGGAAAATGGACCAAATCTTGTCCCCCCCCCCCCAACTAGTCCACCTCGGTGGTTGCGCTCAATGTTTTTAAAACCGGACCGGTAAGTGAACCGGAAAAGAGACCGGGTGGATGGGTTACCAGTTTAACCGTGGTCGAACCGGAGTTGAACCGTGACGTGATAATTATAATTAAAATATATAAGAAATATATAATTTACTTAAATGAGCATATAAAAAAATATCTGAATGAAAAAGTTGAGAAATAAAAGGGGTTTTGTTTCACTTCTGCTCCAGGGTTTTTTTCCCCAGTCCCACATCGGCTAGGAAACAAGCCCAACTTACGTTTTCTTTCTATAAAATGTTATGAAGCCTCAGGATGCCTTGCAAGCTAATGAGATAGCATCGGTCCACCACGAACCCAACTCTCAGACGTCGTATTGCGTGTATGCCATAGGCAGGAAATGCACAAATAGAGTTTAAGATTTACGGTTCGGTTATATTAACCCAGTTCTGTTTCCAACAAGTTGGCGGTTCAACCATTATCTTGGAATGGTTTTTAATTTTTAGACCGGTTTTTGAAAAAGAACGAAGTTTAGATTAAACCGAACTGGACTAGGGTCCGGTTGACGAGCTAACCGGTTGAACCAGTTCGGTTTTTAAAACATTGATTACATGTATTAGAAAATACAAAATAGTTTAAGTTGTTCAATTGACCATGGGAAGTTATGGAGCCGTCCATGGTTTTTAATTGGTTTGTTTACATTGGATTGGTTTGCCGGCTGATATTTTGGAGCTAATTGTTCAAGCTTTTATGGGTTAGGTGTTCAAATATTTATGTGTAGGGTGTTCAAATATTTTTAGTTTAAGTGTTGAAGAAAGAGATAAACTAAAATAAAGCCCAAAATATTACATGTATTGTAAACATTTTTTTAGGGTGTTCAAGTGACCACCCGAGCTCCAATGTAGAGCCGCCCATGGGATCAAGAAAAATTAATATTGTAATGTCTTGTGTTTGTATACCATAAGAGAATTGGAGAAATTCTTTACTATTATTTTTCACAAAAAAGCCTATAACAAAACTTAATTATATGACTTACTAATTAATTTTGTCCTTCATATTTTCTCTCATAACATGTAACTTTTTCCATTGAACGGTGCCTCCGCGACTGAGTCCGAGCTTCGTGCTGCCACATGCGGAATTACTATATTTTTTTGTACAATTGTACTCATGATTCAGCCGCATTAGCCGTTTCGCCTGAAGTTTCAATAAACACAAAATGGCTTATTTACCTTTTTAGTCCCCAATGTATGGGCAATTGGTCAATTCACTCCCCAATGTATTAAAGTGGTCAACTTAATCCCAAATGTTTAAAATGTTGGTCGATTTTGGCCCCAGCCCTAACTCCGTCCATTTCCTCTATTAAAATGGAGGGCACGTTGGGTATTTTATCTCTCAGCCCTTACCCCATTATAGAGACTACAATTTGCAAGCAACTAAATAAATTTACCCCACTAAGGTGTATTTTGGCCTATAATTAAACTTACATGGCATATTTTTTCGTCTTTAATTGATTTTTGTTGCGTTTTTTAGTTTTAAATAAATTTTTTGTAGATTATTGGTTCATCTTGGCGAGATGAATAAAAATAAATAAAAAAATGATCGAAACTTATTTTTTTTGAATAAAGACAAAAATAAGTCAAAAAGACAGATTTTTACCTTTTTTTGATGTTATTCAAAAAAATTGAAAATTCTAATCATAATATTTTATTTTTAAAAATTTCTCTTGTCGAGACAAACTAGTATATACAAAAAGAAAAAAAAATCAATACAAAAGTAACAAACGCACCAAAAAAACAAAAAAGCAAAAACCAATAACCAAAAAAGATAGGAGTATCAATCTAGCTAAACACACCTAATACACGTCCGGTAAAAATCTCAAATTGTAACTTCGATTCTTGAACTACCAACACCCATCCAAACATTTCGTTTTTCCTCTCTTTAACCGATGCACTGTCTCTCTTCCCTGGTAATCTCTCTCTCTCTCTCTCTCTCTCTCTCTCTCTCTCTCTCCACATAAAAGCAGACCCACCATGTGTCACCGGAACAATGGCCACGTGTCGGAGTAGAGGTCGGAGAATGGCTACGTGTCGCCGGAGCAGCGTCGGATCGGCGGTTTTATCCCGCACAGGAACTGTGGCGGAGCAGTCGTCGCCGGAAACTCCAAGCGTGTGGAAGAACCGATGAGCCCGGGCCCCGGTGACCGCCCCATACAGTTTACATTGACAGAGATCGCCTCTGTCGAGCCATCGCCGCATACAGTTCGCCGCCGCCAATCGTTTTTAAGCAATTTATCTTGAATAATCTTTAGTATAAGCAAAAACACACAGATCTTAGTTCAAATTTCCTTTTTTATTTTATTTATTCTGTTACGATCTGATTTTTTAATCTCACGGAGTGGGCTTTCCAATCAAGTTGTTTCTTCGAACTAATTTCTCGAAATCCCAAGGAGTGCCAACCAAACAGTTAATTAATTTGATCGCCAGATTGTACTGTCGATGTCCTGGTTCTCTGTGCAAGTTTTTTTTGGTGCTGTGTGCAAGGAGAGAGAATGAGGCCCGGTGAGTTCTCCGGCGGCTAATTGAAGAAGGTGATCAGTGAGGGTTTTTAGCCGATAAATGCCAAATTTCGAAATAATTCATCAAAATATATCATCTTTCAAACTATTTTTAAAATATGTAAATAAGCGTGTAGGGAAAAAATTCTACGTAACAGCGTGAACTCCCTATCACGTGGCGGCCCGTCAATCTAAGCAAATCTTTGCGTATTTGGGCGTGCGGCGTTATGTATCTTAAATGTCCGGCATGTGGCGTTGTATTATAGTTTGCGCGAATCACCGTTGTTTTACATCTAAAATTAGCAAATTGATAATTAATTGACACGTAATCAAAGAGCGCCAAGCGTTGGCAATCATTTCGCCGAAATCTGAACGCATTGGATTAAAGAGCATATTTGAGTAAATACGATGTCGTATAGGTTTGAATATAAAAGCGGTTATTAAGCGATTTATGAACCATCGTTATTGGAAAGAATTGGCCTCAAAGCTAGGGATTATCACATTAAATATATAAGTTCCACGTGTGAACTTGGGAAACAAAGGCAAATTGGACGGTTATAACGCGTGGAATCTTTATATAAAGGCGGTTATTCATCTTAGCGGCTTAATCATTTTGAGTTTGTTTAAACAAATGTACTGATTCAAAATCAAAAGCTTTTAGAGGAAGATTTATAAAATTCAAATTGAGGGCGTGGAGGAAGGAGCAACCGCTTGACTCGAGGAGTGGAAGTTAGAGTTAAAAGCAAGCCCGATGTTCAAATTCATTGGCGGGAAGTTGAATTGCAAGCAGCATTTATAAATAGAAGAAATCAAAGAGTGAGAAACCCCGGACAAATCTTCAACAAATAGCTATCAAAAAACTGATGCTTGGTTTGTTCATTGGCAAAATAGTTTAGGATTTCGAACTCAGTTCGAAGTAGATTAGGAAGTAGTTAGGATTAATTTCGATTGTTCCTGTAACAATCACCCCTATCTCGATTGTTCCTGTAGCAATCAACCGTTCAAAGTTCTTGTATTTGAAGTGGAAGACAATTTCGAAGTAAGTTTATCTTTGATTCATTAATCGAAGTGTCTTGTTTCTTTTTTGTTCTTCGATTTCCTAAGTTTGTTGGTTTACATTTCTTCACTTGTTGAGAAAATCCTCTTAATTGAGGTAATTGAACCAATAAAACACAATCGCCTGATTAGATTTGGTTTTTCCAAAGTTAATCTGAGGGAGGAGATTCAAACTCTCTCTGGCACGCTCGCACACAATTATTTTCCATTGCAAAGAAGTAAAAGAACCAAACAACCGTACAATGTTGACCCTATATATGTGTGTGGCGTATTTTACAAATTTTATACCAAATGGATCCTATCAGTGAAGACACAATCATTTTTCTTTCCTCTTAGTGCGGGTTTAAAGAGAACACCCAATGTGCCCTCCATTTTAACAGAGGAAGTGGACGGAGTTATGGCTAGGGATTAAATTGACCAACCATTTTAAACATTGGGGATTAAATTGGCCACTTTCATACATTGGGGAGCAAATTGGTCAATCACCCATACATTAGGGACTAAAAAGGTAAACATGCCGATAGAAATAATAATAATAATATGTGCTCATAAACATTAAGCTCTCATGGTATTTAAGTCACAAACCTGTGGAAATTCTCCATCAGTAGCCGTATACTCATTCATCTTCCATTCATGCCTCGTTTGGATGCTGTTTTATTGTACCTTGACTATTCAATACGGGGGATGAAGAGTTTAGCCCGTGGTTTGGCAACCAATTTCGCACTCAGACTAAATAGCCGCCGGCTAATTAGCCAGGGGGAGGCCGAACTAAATACAAGCAGGGGGGTGCTTGTATTTAGTCTGACTCCTCATCCGAGACCAAAGGACGAGTATACCCCTTTGTTTCAAGCAAAAAAATTGAAGCACAAGAACAAAACACCTTTGTTTCAACCAAAAATTCTCAAAATTTTCAAATCTGGGAATTTCGAAAAATACAAGTGATTAGGGAAAAAAAACATATCTGGATGAGGGATTTGCTGGACCATCACTGTTGTTTTTGTTTTCGTCGAACGGTTGCCGTTGATTTGGTCGGATTTCGCCGTCCGTCGTCTGGTTATTGGTGGTTTCTGGAAAAACGAGAAAAAGAAAGAAGAAAAAGAAAAAGAAAGAAAGAAGAAGAAGGAATCAACGATTCTCACTCAAGCCCATATATTTAATTGTAAAAATTACATTACATCACCCTATATTTAATATAGTAATTCACTCAGGCCCATATATTTAAGTAAAAAAATTACATTACATCCCCATATATTTAATATAGTAATTCACTCAAGCCCATATATATATAAACTAGTAGCTATAATAAAACTAGTTTTGTATAATTAACTTCTTTAAAAATATATGTATACTTGAGAAAAAATTGTTAAACAAAATTAATTTTTATTTATTAGAAACAAAAAATATATATACTTGTAATATTTAATATTAAGTATTATATAATTATTTTTTGGATTTAATATTCGCATTCATAAGGACAAAATAGTCATTTGATTGATTTTTACATCATCCACCCTCCTTATTCCTCATTTTTATCCCTCATCCAAATCATCGATGTTTAATCCCCCTTCTTAACTATCATATCAATGTGGATCTACCCTTCTTATTTAATCACCCCTACTATTTTATCCCCCTGACTATTTAATCTCTCTCAATCTAATACAACATTTAAATGGCCCGTCAGTTTTTATTCCATTTGGAGCTCTACCCTTGTAAAATACCATAGTTCTCTTCCAACCAATTATTCGATTATCGGAAGAATAGACGTAATCGGGAGACCCTGTAGCTTTTTAGTACTCCGTAGTGGTGATACAGTTAGGTCTCCCACCGCATGCTTCTTTCTCTTGTCTAGGAACGAAGAAAAACCACTATTGCAGATCTTTTCGACACGGTTCTCTTGTGAATTCTAGTCCTAGCAGGAATAGTTTAGCCAATTTTTTTTATGAGCTTACATTCTATATAAGCACCTTGTAGACTTGACTTTATTGTCAATTTCTTGGACTTGTTCTTGTTTTTAATTTAGAGAAATGGAAGAAACGAAAATGAAAGCTAGAGATCTTAATTAAAAGTTAAAACCATTAAGAGTAATTAAATGACTTTTTAAGGTTTTATTAGGACTCGAGCTCTTGAGTTTTTTTTTTTTTTGATCAGCGAAGAAGAATAATATAAATCAAGAAGGGAAAAACAACAATACAATTCAAGGTTGTTGAGAAGAGAGTAGAAGGACCCAAAAGAGTGACACCACAGCAAACCAGCGTAGAAAGGAAAACAAAACTGAAAAGTTAAAAAGGATTCAAGTTAACAAGAGCCTCAAAAAGAAACTAGAACTAAACAAAAACAAATCACTCAACAAAGAATCATTATAGAACCCCCACACTTCCTAGCCCAAGGACTGAATTAATACCGGAAGTCTCAGTACGGTATCATTTCTCGAGAAGACTGTTGAACCTTTAGAAGCTTTAAACCAAGTTGCAACTCTGGACTTTATAATTTCTCCCATCTCCTCCCATTTTGGAATTACTGCCCGGAATAATCACTGTTTTCCTTTGGAGAAGGTAGTCTTAATTTACCTGCATCGGACCCTACCCACAAGACAATTAATCTCTTCATAAAGTTTGAACACGAAAAAAAATGGTTTCTTTTAAATGAGATATTTTACGTATTTTCTTTATGAGTATTGCTGACATCCACCCATTAAGTGAAAGATATTAATATACATATAATAACAAACAATTTCGGATATAAATACACATTTCAAGGATGTCAATATTCTCTCATGAATATCAATACATTTTTCTCGGATATCGATACATTTTCACCACATTATCCTTCGCCACCAAGGGCCGTGGTAAACATTTTCTTTTCTTTATTCGTTAACTAGAATTAATATAGTATGCTTATAAACATTCTTGTTAAGATCTCACGGTATTTATTTCACAAACCTGTGGAGATTCACTAAGGGATGATGAAGCTAATTCTCCATCAATAGCCGTATACTCATTCATCTTCCATTGAGTTTTTGTTCCACTTGGAGCTCTCGCCTCCTAAAATAACAAACCATTGAAAATGTCATTCTTTCACTTGACACGTTAGTTGGAGTTATTTCACATGTCAATTATTTCACTTAACGTGCTTATGTCAAATTTGACATCTTCAATTGGAGATGCTTGTGCAAAGGCCATGGCTAATCTTATTATTCAATACTCTTGAAGTACGACCATGTGCTATGCATTCTTGTGGGATCTACGACTAAGTGTTTAAGCCAATGATAAATGTGAAGTGGTGGAATAATTGGAGCAACCATGTAGCTGTGCTCTAGAATTACTAAGGCCATGTTCGGTTGGGAGTTTTGGGCCGATTTTGGCTCTGTTTTAGTTTTGCTTACATTATCATTTCTCTCTATCTCTCTCCAATTATTACATTTACTTACATTATCAAAACTAAACTAAACCTACTAACATAATAAGGCCTAACTAAACACTTGGTCTACCCTTTTGTAATGAAGGGAGGTGCAATTTAAATAGGGATTGCTATAGGTTGGTTTGGCTGTTTGGATATTAGTAAAATCAAAACCAAAACTTATCACTAAAAACAAAACCGTAACAAAAACTGATGGTTTTTTTTTACCTAAACCATAAACAAAATTAGTAAAATTATCGGTTACTAATTTTGCACCGAAATTGAGGAAATATTTTAACCACTCAATCTTAAGAGGCAGGAAAGTCAAAATGTAAAAAGAATGGGCATGAATGAAAAACGTTCATTGTCTAATGGATAAGACAGAGGTCTCCTAAACCTTTGTGTATAAATTCAAATCCTATTGGACGCAATTTTTCTCGAGTATTTGTGACTTCACATACATAAATTTGTGACCTTGAACATTGACAAGTGCAAGTCCTTTTATGTCATGTGACCATTGACATACATAAATTTGTTAGAAATTTGTACCATTCGTTTACTCGGGCCTAGAAATTTATGAAATCAAAATTCTAATACATGGTCCTAAATAGTGGGCTCTTGGGCCAAACTATTTGCCTGGGAGGTTTAGCATGGACTAAGTCCGGCGTAGCTGTCGCCTTCGAAAATTGGGCTAACATCGAAGGCATATCCCGTGTGATTATAGAGAGCTTTAAAAAATGTTAGGATCCACAAAAAGTTTCTCCGTGCACGAAAGAAAAATTAACATCGATTTTTCTTTCGTGGATAATTTCGGAAATTTTTTTTTTGTACCCTATCATCTCTCGAGCTTTCCATTGTGAGGGCTCAAATGATTTGTATAGCTGACATCTTGGCAACTATAATTTCATGTTTTTTCTTGTTATTTTTGTAAAAATAAGAGTATGAGGAGTACTAGATTGAGATTTTGCGAGAGTAACAGCACTAGAAAGGTCCTTATTCACCATTTGAATTTCTTTTGATGCATTTTTTACTCCTAGATTTTATATTTTTATTCCCGTGACATATAAAATTTTATTTTGCTAATAAAAAAAAACAACTCTAACAAATCTAACAAAACCAGGCCCACATATAAGAGTCATTTAGCATTCGTTTGAACTTTGAACATTTCAATAAATACAGGGAAATTATATCTTTCCTAAATTATATTACAAAAATTTCTACTACAATACATGAAAGTTGAGATACTCCAACAGCCAAAAACTAGCATTAGTAAAGGTGACTAAAGACAGTGCTGTAGACCTGTGAGGTCTATACAATTGCTTGTAAAAACCACTGACATCTATCTGCTGCTGTATCCCCTTACCAACGCTTTTTGGCAAGCGTTGGTATGACATTTATTTTACCAAAACACAATCCCACACCCACAATAACAAAAGGTAAAAAACTCTTCTCTATACCTGATCAGTGATCACATAATTAACTTTAATAAAAAGTATTTATTAACACTAATAACATCATGTTTGTCCCCAATATTGCATATAATTTTGCAAAACAGGAGTTTTTTACGTAATTTTTACTCTTTAATTATTGCAATTTTAGTACATCCATCTTATTTCTTCTCATAAATGTCTTCCTCATAACTCACTTCACCTGACTGCGGATCCTACATTTTGATTGTTATTCCCCTGATTAGGAAAAATTAAGTTGTTCCCAAATGTCCCACAGATCTTCATTACTGTCAACACCCATGTCAAAGCAGTAAGGATTATTATGATCACTTGCCAAAGTTTGAGAATTAGGGTTTGCATGGTCTCCTGAGGAGCTTTGATCTGGCGAGGTGGTGTTTATTCTCCCCATCATTTGCTGATCATTAATTAATCTGATGATGATCGGGCGGATCTGGTCACCGCGGTGATGATCATGAGCTTGGTTAACTGTTGCAGTGCTTGTCGTAGCTGATGATGATGACGACGACGATGGCCGCCTATCGAATGTACGTACGCATTTTGATCTTAGGTACACTCTGCACAAGCTGAACTCTTCCCTTAGCTGCATATGATGCATATAGCACAAGTGTACAATGAAAAATGTTAGCCAGCTTTTGACCCTCTAAAAATGTAAAATGAAAAATGTTACCCAGCTTTCAATGATTTTTCTTATTAGTTTAGTCTCCCGTTCATAGATAACAGTGCTAAAACTCCTAAAAATGGTATAAAAAAAAACTCTTGAAAACAGTTGATATACATGATGAGAATGATAGTCACCCTAATATGAAATCTGTATTTAGGAGTTTTAGGAAATGGAAACTCACCCTAATCTGATGCCCCAATAAAATCGCCTACTACAACTGAAGCACACAAAAGGTACAGTCATGGTGGATACGTATATATAGTATATATAGTTATTACAGACAATGATAGTCATAGATAGAATTAGGTGAAGAAAAAAGGATAAACTTGAGAGAACCAAGTGGGTTCTCAGCAGCCCTAAATTAAAACGTGGAGTACTGTTCAAAAATCAGGCGGATGATTTTTTGAACTTGCGTGATTGTTTTTGTGATTTGATAATAAATGAGAGTTTATCTCATTTTGTTTTTTCTGCTTGTTAAGCCTATAAATAGGCGTGTAATTTGTTAGTTTGATATCAAGTGTGGAGTAAGAAAGCATCAATAAAATCAGAGTGTGTTTGTTCAATTTCTTTGTGAGTTTCATACATGAAAAGTGTGTGATCTACACTCCTCCACTCAACAAATTGGTATCAGAGCCAATCGGTCCAAAAATAGTCCGAATTGGTAGAAGAAAAATCACTCACGGCTAATTTTCTCAAAGTGATCAAAAATCATTTTTGAGAGTTGAAGATTGGAGCTCAAACAGACGAGTTAATTGGCGCCGAAAGCCAACTCGGGTCTGAAATCAAAGTTAAAAAATTTGATTTTGAACTAGAAGGAGACTTGCCTTGAGGAGACAAGTTGGTCGTGGAGTTTAAACGAAAATCCGGCGTTCTTGGTAGCCTTCACACGCTGTCCAAAATTTGTGCAGTGAGATCCACGCACTGCACATCTTCCCCATCTCCGGCGAGCAAAGCCGTGCAATTGAGGCGAACTCAACGCATCTAGTAGAACGCCAGACGAAGCTGTACGCTGCAACTTCTCCCTAGTTGCAAATTGGAAGAATTTTTTTTTTCTTTGGTTCCATCGAAAACAAGAGAGGAAAAGGTCTTTTTTCCTATTTTCAAGATCTGCCTTTGAAGGCAGTAAATGATCTTTGGTTTCACCGAAGGTCTATCTCGTTTTTCTCTGATCTTCCTTTAAGGCTAAGCCATTAAAGCAACCAACCGATCCAAGAAAAAATCCAGTGTTACCTCCACTAGCTACAAACCCGGTAGAATTACTCTAGAAGTCCTTTTTGTTTTTTTTTTTTCCGGGTGAAGCTCCTGTCTTAGAAGAGCATCTTATTGACACTTTGCTTAGTGAAAGTGAAGTGTTCTCCAGAAGAATTAAAACCAACCAGCAGAGCAATATTAAAGCCAAGTGGGACCATTCAATTTCTCTCACCAACGTGGCTTTGCAATTTCAAATTGGCATTCAATCTCTAAACCAACGTGGCTTCATTACAAAGTTTGGAGGCAATTTTTTTTTAAAAGGTGGTGAATAGATCAGACAAGCCGAAATAATTTTGAAGTGGGGTCGTGCCAATTACTTCAAGTGGGGTCGTGTGCCATTTAATTTTTAAGAGCAAATTTTTTTTATTAAAAAAATCTAATATTGAGCAAGCACTGCAAAGCACTTATTCCAAAGCTCACCAAAGACAATTATGATAATTGGTCCATCCAAATGAGAGCACTCTTTGGGTGCTCAAGAAGTCATGGAGATTGTTGAAAACGGTAACAGGAACCGCTCAAAAGAAAGCGTATGACTTTGAAGGAGGAGCAAAAACCACGCCCGCGGCCGAGAGAAAGAAGGATTGCAAAGCGTGTCCATCATCTACCAAGGACTTGATGAGATGGCGTTGAGATCATCGCCTCCGCTACATCTTCCAAAGAAATTTGGGAGATGCCGAAAAAAAACATACAAAGGTGTCGGGACAAAAAAAGAGGATTCGCCTTCAATCTACGAGGAGAATTCGAAGTCTTTACGGATGAAACCCTCGGAATCTATTTCGAAGTTTTATGGTCGAATCATGACATTCTTGCAAACGGATGAGAAGAAACGGAGAAGCTCTCACGGATACGAGAGTTATAGAGAAGATTCTTGATCGTTGGATCCGAGATTCAACTTCATTGTTGTTCTGTTGGAAGAACTTAAAGACGTAACAACCATGTCTATCGAAGAACTTGTGGGCTCATTTGCAAGCCCATGAGCGTAAGTTGCAGAGATGATGATGATAGAGTCGTGGAGCGGGCTCTCTGACACGAAGTTGTCCCTCAATGAAGGCAGAGGCACGAGCAGGGGGGACATCCAGGAGAGGGACCAGGCTTTGGTTCTCATGGAAGAGGCTCGGAAGTTCAAATTTGAGGAGGTAAAGTAGGCAAAGGATTTTCCAAAGGAGGAAATCAAAACCATGGTCCAAAAAGGAGGTGGTCATGGGACGGCAAAAGCAAAGAATATGAGGCGGAAGACAAGGAAAAAGAGGTGGTTACAACAACCGACCGAACATTGACAAAAGCAACGTTCAATGTTACAACTGCCAGAAGTATGGTCACTAAATGAAAGAATGCAGAGGAAGGCCAGTATCAAATCAAGTTGGCGAAAGAGCCAACTATGCAGACAAGGAGCCAGCAAGAGGAGATTCAATGAGTCTCATGGCGCACAGTTCTACCGAACAGGATCAAGGTACATGGTTCCTTGATTCCGGAGCTAGTAATCATATGACTGGCTCAAGGCAGTTATTTACTGAACTTGATGAAAAGGTTCAGGGAGATATCTCTTTTGGCGACCTCTCCAAAGTCCCAGTTCAAGGGAGAGGAAATATTGTGATCAAACGGAAGAATGGTGATCATGCACTCATTTCCAATGTCTACTATGTTCCAGACATGAAGACTAATATACTTAGTCTTGGGCAACTCCTGGAGAAAGGCTATCAAATTAGCCTGAAGGATATGCAGCTGACGATCACAGATGCTCGAGGGAAGTTGGTTACTCAAGTAAAAATGGCGAAGAACAGGATGTTTCCACTAACTGTTCTTCATGACATGCCAAAGTGCCTCAATGCCATTATTAACGACAAAGATTGGATATGGCATCTCAGATATGGACATCTCAACTTTGAAAGCTTGAAGATGTTAGCGAATAAGAAGATGGTCAAAGGCCTACCTCATATCCAACATCCAAATGAGGTATCTTAAAATTGTGTTCTTAGCAAAACAACAACCGCAAATGATTTTTGGGAAACAAGTTGATTGGAAAGCAAGCATGCCGCTCGAGCTAGTACACACAGATGTGTGTGGTCCGTTGAAGCCAATCTCAAACGGACAGAACAGATACTTCCTCACGTTCACCGATGACTATAGCAGGAAGACGTGGGTATACTTTCTCAAACGGAAGTCAGAAGTATTCGAGAAGTTTATAGACTTCAAAGCTCTTGTGGAGAAAGAAAGCGGCTACTACATCAAAATGTTTGGCCGAGACCAAGGAGGAGAATACACCGGAGATCGATTCGATGGATTTATTAGACAAAGAAGGAATCGGACACCCGGTGTACACAAAGATACACTCCTCGCCTAAATGGTGTATCTGAAAGGAAGAATCGCACCATCCTCAACATGGCGAGAAGCATGCTGAAGGATAAAGATCTGCCCAAGAGATTTTGGGCTGAAGCAGTTCAATGTGCAGTCTATCTACTCAACAGATGTTCTACGAGGAGTCTGAAGTCAAAAACACCACAAGAAGCATGGACCACTTACAAGCCAGGTGTGGCCCATCTCAGAGTGTTTGGTTGTATTGCCTACGCAAAAGTTCCAGAGGCAAATAGAACCAAACTTGAAGACAAAGGAGTGAAGTGTATCTTTATTGGATATGGTGACTGGACGATGGGATACAAGTTATACAATCCCGTCACTTTCGAGGGAAGGTGATATAATAGAGATGTCATTTTCAAGGAAAATGAATCCTGGAGTTGGGATCAGACAGAAACTACAAGGAATATGGAGCTGACTATTGAAGATGAAGAACAGGTACAGACTAGGGAGGTACCTAGAAGATTAGAAGAGCAGCCATCACCGTCTCATGTTTTTCCTTCACCACAAAGAGGTGAACCATCCTCACTAGCTACAGAAGAACTTTCCGACATGAGGCCTAGAGGAACGCGAAGCCTGGATGATCTTTATCGTAATACAGATCCGCTGGATGCAGACTTCACCATGTTTTGTCTACAAATGACTTGTGATCCAGTTAGCTTCGATGAGGCTAACCGAGAAGACAAATGGAGGAAGGCTATGGATGAAGAGATTCAGTCCATAGAGAAAAACAAAACCTGGGAGTTGACAAATCTTCCAGAAGGCTATAAGACCATTGGAGTGAAATGGGTCTATAAAGCAAAGAAGAATGCTCAAGGAGAAGTTCAGAGATACAAGGCTAGGCTCGTAGCTAAAGGCTATAAACAAAGAGAAGGCATAGATTATGGCGAAGTCTTTGCCCCAGTTGCTAGGATGGAGACGATCAGAATGATGATCTCATTAGCTGCTCAGCACAAATGGAAGATCTATCAATTAGATGTCAAGACTGCGTTTCTCAATGGATTTCTAGAGGAGGAAATCTATGTTGAGCAGGGCCACGGATATGTGAAGGAAGGACACTATGACAAAGTGTACAAGTTGAAGAAGGCTTATATGGATTGAAAAAAAGCGCCGCCGTGCATGGAACACAAGGATCGATGCATACTTCCAGAAGAATGGATTTGAGAAGTGCCCTTACGAACATGCACTCTATATGAAGAAGGAAGCTGATGGAAGCTTACTATATGTATGCATGTATGTTGATGACTTGATTTTCACAGGCAACAATCCAGCTATGTTTGATTCTTTCAAACGGAGTATGGTCCAAGAGTTCGAGATGACAGATATCGGACTGATGGCACACTTCCTTGGAATTGAAGTGATGCAGGGAGATGATGGCATTTTCATCTCTCAAGCTGGATACGCCAAAAGTATCCTCAAGCGTTTTGGCATGGAGAAAAGCAATCCAGTGACTACTCCAGTTGAAAGTGGGTGGAACTTCGAGAAAGAGCAAGGCCGGTAATGTTGATCAGACATATTTCAAAAGTTTGGTAAGAAGCCTTCGCTACCTAACATGCACAAGACCAGACATACTATATGGTGTTGGTCTTATCAGCCGATACATGGAGATACCTGACCAATCCCATCTGAATGCAGCCAAGCGGATTTTGCGCTATGTCAAAGGTACAGTCAATGATGGACTGTTTTACACAAGTACTGAAAACTTCAAACTTGTCGGCTATTCAGATAGTGATTGGGGAAGAGACTTGGATGAAAGAAAGAGTACTACTGGATTTACTTTCTTTCTTGGAGATACAACCTTCACATGGTCATCGAAGAAACAAGCGATAGTGACACTATCATCTTGTGAAGCTGAGTATGTAGCAGCTAGCTCAGCTGTTTGTCATGCTATATGGGTTCGGAATATGCTGAATCACTTGGGAATTTCTCAAGAAAATCCCACAGAGATCTATGTTGACAACCGCTCCGCAATCGCATTAGCCAAGAATCCAGTGCATCATGAAAGAAGTAAGCATATCGACACACGCTACCATTTCATCAGAGAGCATGTGAAAGCAAAAGAAGTGGAGCTAGTTTCTTGCAGGATATATGATCAGGCTGCTGATATTTTCACGAAGCCCCTCAAGCATGAAGCCTTCATCAAAATGAAGACAATGCTTGGAATGAAGAAACCCCCAGACTCAAGTTTAAGGGGGGATGAAGAAAAAAGGATAAACTTGAGAGAACCAAGTGGGTTCTCAGCAGCCCTAAATTAAAACGTGGAGTACTGTTCAAAAATCAGGCGGATGATTTTTTGAACTTGCGTGATTGTTTTTGTGATTTGATAATAAATGAGAGTTTATCTCATTTTGTTTTTTCTGCTTGTTAAGCCTATAAATAGGCGTGTAATTTGTTAGTTTGATATCAAGTGTGGAGTAAGAAAGCATCAATAAAATCAGAGTGTGTTTGTTCAATTTCTTTGTGAGTTTCATACATGAAAAGTGTGTGATCTACACTCCTCCACTCAACATTAGGGAGAATATTCTTTACATCGGCGATGTAAATCAAAATTTTCTTCAAATGAATTACATTGTGCTATGTGTCCAAACAGTGGTCCCAAAAGATAGAAAATGGACAAATGATGCAATGCAATCGATTTGGAAAAAATTTTGGTTTACACCGCCGGTGTAAAATACGTTTTTCCATAGAATTATTAATATGTGCTCATAAACATTAAGCTCTCATGGCATTTAAGTCACAAACCTGTGGAAATTCTCCATCAGTAGCTGTATACTCATTCATCTTCCATTCAATTTTTGTTCCATTTGGAGCTCTCCCCTTGTAAAATACCATAGTTCTCTTCCAACCAATTATCCGGTTATCGGAAGAATAGACGTAACCGGGAGACCCTGTAGCTTTCCAATACCCCATAGTGGTGAGACGGTTAGGTCTTCCACCGCGGGCTTCTTTCTCTTGTCTAGGTATGAAGAAAAACCACTGTTCTGGATCTTTTCGACACGGTTCTCCAGCGAATTCTGTTCCCAAAAAGAATAGTTTAGCCAAATTTTTTTATGAGCTTACATTCTATATAAGCACCTTGTAGACGTGACCTTATTGTCAAGTTCTTGGACTTGTTCTTGTTTTTAATTTAGAGAAATGGAAGAAACGAAAATGAAAGCTAGAGATCTTAATTAAAAGTTAAAACCATTAAGAGTAATTAAATGACTTCTTAAGGTTTTATTAGGACTCGAGCTCTTGATTTTTATTTTTTTTGATCAACGAAGAAGAATAATACCGATCAATAAAGGAAAAACAACAATACAATTCAAGGCTGCCGAGGAGAGAGTAGTGAGACCCAAAAGAGTGACACCACAGCAAACCAGCAAACCAGCGTAGAAAGGAAAACAAAACTGAAAAGTTGAAAAGGATTAAACTTAACAAGAGCCTCGAAAAGGAATTCAGAACTAAACAAAAATAAATCACCCAACAGAGAATCATTATAGAACCCCCACACTTCCTAGCCCAAGGACTGAATTAATACTGGAAGTCTCAGTACGATATCATTTATCGAGAAGACTCTTGAACCTTGAAAAGCTTTAAACCAAGTTGCAACTCTGAACTGTATAATTTCTCCCATCTCCTCCCATTTTGGGATTACTCCCCGGAATATAAGATGGTTCCTAACTTTCCATATGCTCAATACTGGCAAAATTGAAAGAGATTATGAAGGACGCTAAATTTTGTTTTCCCTAATCATCTTGACAAAGAACAATAATTTAGAAGTAGACAACCAAACGAGATCGATCAAATAACCAATTATCCTTTATCTTTATACAAAGAACAATATTAGCGAAAACGAATGAATTATTTTTTCCTTATAAGAAATAAAGAATTCAAGAAAAGGACCAAAATTAACAGAAAAACTGTTCTACTCGAAACCTTTTTTTTTTCCCTTCTTGAAATAATTTTTCAGACAAAAAAAAAATATTTAGAAACCTACTTCAAAATTATGTTAGAAAACATAAAAACCAATTTTTGGAATACCCGCTTCAAACTAGTACTAGTACTCCATCTGTTCCATAACGTGGGTCTATTATGATAAGTCTCACCATTTCTTAGATTACAAAAAAAATAAAATCAATTCGGTAAATATGTAACTTTTTAAGTTTTTTTTTCCACCAATTTGACGATACATCTCAATTACTTATTCGAATCATGGTGCGTGATTCTTTCAAAAACCGAAAAAACTACAAACCAAGAAGCACTTAATTTTGCGATCTAGAAATTAATACAGTTTTATCATGATGAGACGGAGGAAGTAGCAAGCAAAAAAATGAAACAAAATTGTTGGAAAGGTCGAGAGAGAAGTAGAAGACAGACGTGGGAGATCCCATGGGTTGAACTCGTATATGTAAAGCACCGGTATAACACGGTTGATCACCTCTTCTCTCCTTCCACCTATTTTCTCCTTCAAGTAGAACGAAACCAACTCTTCTTCCGTCGGGTAGAATCTAAAACCTGGTGGCATCAGATCATCCATTCTCTCTCGTCTCTCACGATCTCCCCTTTTCTATCGCCAAAGTGAAAATATATATGATTAACTCGGGTACACTGAGAGAAAAAGAAAGGAACAATAAGGAATTCTCTCTCTCTCTCTCTCTCTCTCTCTCTCTCTCCTGCCTTTTTTTTTTCCTTGGCTAGCTGTAAATTAAAGTTAATTTGTGAGCACATTTGGGTTTGTATATAAAGAGAAGGGAACAATGGGGTGTTTTAGGGTTAGGCAAAGACAGCGAAAGAGAGACGAGCCGAGTGAATCAAGAAAAAAATGGAAAGTGGGGCCACTTTGACGTTTACTGAGGTTTAATTTCATGGAAAATTCCGTTAACCGATTGTCTCTATCTCTATGGAAAACAAAACACAACTTTATGGAATTGTTCAATCTGTCGACATGCATTTCAGCCAAGTCTAGGGTTGTCTATCTGCTAGCCAATTAACCACGTTGGCGGGCCATGTAACTTGACCAAGTTTCAAAACCAATTAACACCGTGCATTCCCCCTGAGCTCCACTACTAAATGTATAAATTTCACATAAATTGCTATTCCAAAAAAAAAAAAAATTTCACATAAATTTATAATTATGAAAAACCTGTTGGGATCAAACTGTTCCGGTAAGGAGAAGAAAATAAAATTGAAATGAAATGGACCCGGTTCAATCCGGCCCAGTTCGCATGTAACATTCCAGTAAAAAGACGTCATGTAGCGGTATCATAATATCACTGATTAAGTAATCCAAAGACAGCAGAATTATATATTAAGTCATGAAGTGTCGGATTAATTCCCTCGATCATACTCCTCTTGTAGTCAATGTGCAATTGTGCATGTTTAACACATGTGTACTCCTCTTCACTTATCTGCATGTTTAGCACATGTGTAATATAAAAATATTAGTCATTGTAACTAAAAATAAGTGCCAAAATTTGCAACTAAATGGTGAATTGGTATAATCTTGAATTCAGCGGTAATTAATTAATACTCCTTTATGATAGGCGCGTGGGAAGCTTGCTTATGAGCGCCTAAGTAGGGGGATTTAGCATGTTAGACGTGCGTTTTTGAGCCTTATTTTCCGATTAATATGTGCACGTGGTATTTTTGGTGTGTTGGAAGTAATTTGCAGGTGTTTGAGGGGCGTGAGTGTGATTTTGACGCATTGGAAGGACATGCACGTCGATCAAGAGATGGAAGCAAGTGGATTGTGCATGGGAATGGTCGAAAGCCGTCGGGAGCGTTACCCCAATTCTTTGGAGCGCTCAAAGTGAGCACAAGAAGGTGGAAAAAATGAACAGAATGTTCTTGAGCGCTACACCAAAAAGGGTATAGCGCTACCGGTTCTTTAGAGCAACGGTCAAACATGGAGTTACCGGTCAACGCACGGGATAAGTGAAGCGGTAGCGCTACACAGGAATGCCTGTAGCGCTACCGAATGGCTATCAATGGTCACTAAACGCTGTCGTATAGCTTTGCGCGATAAATAACTTCCGAATTTTCGTTGGATTTTCAGGAGGATTTCTAGATTAGTATAAATACTCATGTTTTTACCCAGATTGGGGTTCACAACTTTTACTTAGGGTTTAATTTCTGAAGTTTTCAGCTACGAATTCCAGTTCTACATTCAGCGTTTTGCTTTTAGTTTTATTTCGAGAATCTCGATGTTGGATTGATTTATTGCGGATCGTTAATCAAATTCAAGTTTTCCCTTGCAATTTACGGTACCGTTTCCTATCGTTTTCCTATTCTATATTTCAAGCATGCATAAATCTAGGGTTATTTCGATTTCTGCAATCTTTATAAGCATGAGTGAGTAGTCGCCTTGAGTGCGGCTGCGGGGCGAAGGCACCAACATCTAAGCTAACCGATATCTCATCTCGGGGCCGAATTAATTCAATTTTCAAGCAATTTTGGAAACTTGAAACTTATCTAACAAACAAATCCAGGCATTACCGGAATTCGAATGCGCACAGAATCTGGTGACAGGCGGTGCGCATTTGTTAGGAAGCCTTTCTTGTGTTCTAAAATCAGTAAAATGATTAATTGTGGCCCGAGTAAATATTGGTTAGGCTAGGTGTAAACGCTGGGTTCTCACAGCTGCGCTCTCTTCATTAATTTGCATTCGATCAGTTAAATTAGCTTAGTGATTGATTAATTAATCTCATAAAATCTAAGGGGTGGCTACCTAAGAGCCGGTTGAAACTGTATTTTTACACTTTTGAGTCAAGCACTCCAGTCGTCTCTGTGGTTCGACTCCGGTACTTCCAGAATTATTGTGCTACACTGGTTGAGAGTCCTACACTTGAGACGTATTTTAGTCTAATTTATCAACACCCGGTCAGTCAAGCACTTTACCGGAGTTCTTGTTGGAGATTTGCAGCATATTTAACACATGTTAGGTGGCTGCATATCTCATTTGGACTGCCTCAAATTCTAAAGAAGATTTCTCCAGCTTACTTTCTTGACTTTTGAGGCACCAACTTGATTAAAGCCCGATCAATTAAGATCACAGTGGCCATTTCTCCCTATAAGTACTAGCAATTGTAAACAAGGTTTTAAATCTCGGTATCGGTCGCTAAGTCTGGCGTAGTTGTCGCCTTCAAAAATTGGACTAGCATCAAAGGCATATCCCGTGTGACTATAGAGAGCTTTAAAAAATGTTAGGATCCACAAAAAATTTCTCTGAGCACGAAATAAAAATTAACATTCATTTTTCTTTTGTGGATAATTTCGGAAAAACTGTTTTTGTAACCTATCATCTCTCAAGCTTTCCATTGTGAGGGCTCAAATGATTTGTATAGTTGACATCTTGGCAACTATAATTTCATGTTTTTTCTTGTTATTTTTGTAAAAATTAGAGTCTGAGGAGTACTAGATTGAGATTTTGTGAGAGTAACAACACTAGAAGGGTCCTTATTCACTATTTGAATTTCTTTTTGATGCATTTTTACTCCTATATTTTATATTTTTATCCCCGTGATATATAAAATTTTATTTTGCTAATAAAAAAAAACTCTAACAAATCTAACAAAACCAGGCCCAAACATAAGAGTCATTTAGCATTCGTTTGAACTTTGAACATTTCAATAAATACAGGGAAATTATATCTTTCTGTTTACATATAAAATTAACCAATCCAATAATTAATTGACACGTAATAAAAAATGCCAAACATTGGCAATTATTTGTCAATGAAGATAAGACAAAACTGAATAAATACGATGTCGTATTATTTCTCAATTTGGAAAGACAGTTATTGGCAGTTACGAGCCATTGCTAAAATAAATATTGGCTTCGAAGCCATAATGTCAGCTGCCAAACACACAAACTCCACGTATAAACTTGTGAAACAAGGCAATTGGCAGTTATAACACGAGAATACTTCTGGAAGGCAGTTATTTCCTTAACATGTTATCATTTGAGTTTGTTAAGCAAACGTGCAGATTTAAAGCTTCTGGAAGAAAAAAGAATTCAAATTCAGACATGGAGAGAGGAAGAAACTGCCAACTCCAAGAGTAGAAGTTAGAGTTCGAAGCAAGCCAGATTCAAATTCATGAAGCGAGAAGTTCAAACTACAAGCAACGTCTATAAATAGAAGAAATTGAAGAGTGAAAACCCCGGGACAAATCTTCAACAAACAGCTATCAAAAAACTGATGCTTGGTTTGTTCATTGGCAAAGTAGTTTAGGATTTCGAACCCAGTTCGCAGTAGATTAGAAAGTAGGTTAAGATTTATCTCGATTGTTCTTGTAACAATCACCTTTATCTCGATTGTTCTTGTAACAATCACCCGTTCGAAGTTCTGTTACTCTGTATTTGAAGTTGGAGACAATTTCGAAGTAAGTTTATCTTTGATTCATAAATTGAAGTATCTTGTTTCTTTATTGTTCTTTGATTTCCTAAGTTTGTTGGTTTGCATTTCTTCACTTATTAAGAAAAATCCTCTTAATTGAGGTAATTGAACCAATAAAACACAATCGCCTGATTAGATTTAATTTTTCCAAAGTTAATCTGAGGGAGGAGATTGAAACTCTTTCTGGCACGCTCGCACATAATCATTTTCTATTGCAAAGAAGTAAAAGAGCCAAACACTTTACTAAATGACAAAAATTTCTACTACACTACAAGAAAATTGAGATACTCCAACGGCCAAAAGTTAGCATTAGTAAAGATGGCAGGGACACTACGTTTGGGACTAAAAATTGGCTTGGGGTAGGGGCTTTGTGTGATTTAGTGAATGTGCCCCTTTTCTGAGTCTGACCTAAAATTGAAAGTCAGTGATGTTTGGATGAATAACCAATGAGATTTTAGTGCGCTGTCTTTTGACTTGCCTCCTCCTTTAGTGTTTCTTATTCGCGGTTTGCCCATCTCTTGGTCTAGCGAGGAAAAAGATTTCTATATTTGGAATTCTAATTTTGGACCTTTCTGTTCGAAAGTTGCTTATGGCCTTGCTACCCATCCTTCCCCTTTAGATCCTCTTTGGGTTTGGAAATTAAATGCTAAACCGCGCATCATTCACTTCCTTTGGCTTGCTCTCCAAGACTGTATTGCCACAATTTTTTTTTTACACTTGCATCAAATTGTTCTAGACAACCTCTGTCCTAATTGCCCGTCTATTGCTGAGGATTCCATGCATGTTCTCCTCTTCTGCCCTATAGCTCGTGTGGATAAGCATTGGAGTCCATCCTAATTTGTCCTTTGTTGAATGGGTCTACCGCCATTGTCACATGAAACAACCGCATATTTCTGGTCATCAATGGAATATCGTGTTTCCCATGGTTTGTTGGCACTTATGGCTGAACAGGAATGCGATCAATGAGCCACAATTTTCCGTTACTGATTGCGTAGCTCGTATCACGGAATGGGTCATGTTCGTTGACTCAAACCATGCTCGGAAAGGTTTTCCCACAACAGTGTCGGTGGGGTGGATTCCCCCAATGCCTGTTAGTTTTAAATTAAATGTGGATGGTGCTCGCTTGGCGGATGGTCTTGCAACAACAGGTACGCACCAAAGTGTGTTTCAGTAAGAATCACCATAAGAGGCTTATGATCGCAAACAAGTTCTGTGAAGTTACGACGAAAATGGGGGTTACAAACTCCCCTACAGTTCCACATTAAAATCTTAGGCATTAGGTTAAGGAAGGATTCACAGAAGTCGGTAAAGTGCCATTTGTGGCAGTGGGTTGCAGCACTAAAGTAGAAGATTGACCTACCTCCAAATTGGTTGATAGGATCTCAAAAGAGTTTTGGAACGGGGCAATATTCTGAGATGAAACAGATACGGATGGAGTACCCTGTGATACACCAATCGAGGTAAAGGCGCGTGTACCCACAAGTTTTTGAAAAGGGCGATTGGGTTTGTAACACACAAATTGTGTCCTGCAATAAAGAACAAGAAAAAGATGCACAAAATACAATTTTATTGATTTTGAATTAAATGCGAGGGGTACAATCTCTAATAAATGCTCTTTCAACAAAGCTAAAGAACAAAATCCTCCGGATTCGATCTCAGAATTGATGGCTCTCCAACGGCTTGAATGCTTGTTGTTGAATCGCGCAAACAATGACTTTCTTTGAATCTTCGAGTTGAATGAACTGAAGAACAAAGCTTGAACAATGGTTTGAACTTGAAAGAACTCCAAAGAAATCCTTCGAAAAGAGATTGATCTTTGAAAACTTTCAAGATTTTTTGGTTTGTTGTATGATTTTAGGTAGAAACTTGCAAAGAAATCGGCATGTAGTTTAAGTGCTTAATGATTCTTTGCAAGGTGTTGAATGTGGGATTTTTGGGGAAGAACTTTGAGAGAGAGAGAGACTTGTGAATGCTTTGATTCTTGGGAGTGTTTGAGAGCTCTTGTAGAATGCCAGCAAAAGGTCCTTTCCTCATAACAAGAGCCTCTATTTATAGGCTCAAAGAGAGAGATCTTAATTTGGAAAATCTTCCTTGATTGATTTTCTTTCCAAATAAGAATTAACTTAGGTCAATATTAAAGAAATTATAATATATAAATATATATATTATAATTATTCGTTTGACCCAAGGAAAATTGGACTGGGCCCGTAGCTTTGGGTTGGCCCAAATCTATGACCCATTTCAAAGGCTAAGTCGATCCATCTTCTTTTGGTCCTGCCCATGATTGAGCCCATATTTTCGTGAGCCCATTTGGCTAATTTAAATTAGCCTAGCTTATTCTGCCCTTTACCTCATCTTAAATGGATTGAGCCCATAATTTTGGCGGGCCCAAATTTATTTGAAGGCTTTGACCAACCTTGACTTTAATTAATTTAGACAATTTTATTTGTCTCAATTAATTTGGATGGCGATTAAATCGCGTCAAAATTTTAATGTCTACATGGGTTTTCGTTTTTGGAAAAGAGGGCAAGTGTTGTTACGGCCTCCAATCATGTTTTCCGGCACAACTTTAAGCGTAGGAGGATTTCTTCTCGGAACTACTATCCAAGAGTCACCATTGACGGTTGTAGGGATCTCACTAGTAGAATCATTTTTTGGGCTTGGTTTGAGAGGGCAATCATCAATTTTATGCCCCACTGTACCACATGAAAAACAAATCAGAGGAAGACCTTCATATGCCACTCGATGAATATGTCCGGAACAATATGACGCAAGTGTAATTTTTTTTTTTGTGGCAATACGGTCTTGGAGAGCAAGCCAAAGGAAGTGAATGATGCGTGGGTTAGCATTTAATTTCCAAACCCAGGACCAATTAGAGAGAGGATCTGAAGGGGAAGGATGGGTAGCAAAGCCATAAACAATTTTTGGACAAAAAGCTCCAGAATTAGAATTCCAAATATAGAAGTTTTTTTCCTCGCTAGACCAAGAGAAGGAGGCACAACTTTAAGCGTAGGAGGATTTCTTCTTGGAACTACTATCCAAGAGTCACCATTGACGGTTGTAGGGATCTCACTAGTAGAATCATTTTTTGGGCTTGGTTTGAGAGGGCAATCATCAATTTTATGCCCCACTGTACCACATGAAAAACAAATCAGAGGAAGACCTTCATATGCCACTCGATGAATATGTCCGGAACAATATGACGCAAGTGTAATTTTTTTTTTTTTGTGGCAATACGGTCTTGGAGAGCAAGCCAAATTAAAGGAAGTGAATGATGCGTGGGTTAGCATTTAATTTCCAAACCCAGGACCAATTAGAGAGAGGATCTGAAGGGGAAGGATGGGTAGCAAAGCCATAAACAATTTTTGGACAAAAAGCTCCAGAATTAGAATTCCAAATATTAAATTTTTTTTCCTCGCTAGACCAAGAGATGGGCAAATCGCGAATAAGAAACACTAAAGAAGGAGGCAAGTCAAAAGACAGAGCCCTAAAATCCCATTGGTTATTCATCTAAACATCATTGACTTTCAAATTTAGGTCAGACTCAGAGAAGGGCTCATTCACTAAATCACACAAAACCCCTACCCCAAGCCAATTTTCAGTCCAAAACATAGTGTCCCCGCCATTCCGCACCACTTTCCTAGACCCAGCAACTAGGAGAGGATAGCCTTTACAAAGGCTACGCCAAAGGTAGGAAGGGCTATAATGGTTAGCAGTGGGGCTACCATATTTACCACGCAGCAATCTAGCCCATAAAGAATCGTCTTCCTTAAGAAAACGTCAATTGAGTTTAGCCATGGAAACTAAATTAGAGTTACCAGCATCCCTCAGCCCTAAGCCCCCTAGCCGTTTATCCTTGGTAACATTGGACCATTTCACCGCATCAATTTTCTTTTTGTCAACAGTTGAACCCCAAATAAAATCCCGGTTTAACTTGTCTAGAATTTTAGCAACCGAAGTTGGTAAAAGATTGCAATTGCTTTTCTGGACCTCATTACACTTGGTCAAATCTTTGCTCGACGGGAGGTCTTATTCAAGAACGCATTGATAGATGTTGGAGTAATCCTTTGTGGAAGTTGCTGTTCCCCAGCACTTTTGTTCGCCATTTACCGCGCACCCATTTCGACCATTGTCCTGTTCTCCTTGATACTGAACCGTCCCTTGCCCCGGTGCGCCGTCCTTTTCGTTTTGAGCCCATTTGGTTTAGTGATCCTTCCATTTTCCCTCTGATTGACGAGTGTTGGCATGATCCTGTGAACTCTTTTATTTCTAAGCTTAATTTGTTTACCGAGAGGGTCCAAGTCTAGAGCAAGGATAACTTTGGCAATCTATTTTTTCGCAAAAGAACTATTTTGCTGAGTATAACCAAATTTTGGCTCTTGAAGAGGAATTTTGGGCGGTCAAGTCTAGGATTAATTGGTTAAATGATGGGGACCGCAATACCCGTTTTTATCATTTGTCCACTATAAATCGCCGTAGTGCTAATAAAATTGTCGCGCTTAGGGATTTTGAAGGTATTTGGATTGATGATCCGTTGTCAAATCCTGTAAACCTTTGAAAGCCCCAGGCCCAGATGGTCTTCACCCTGCTTTCTTCCAGAAATGTTGGGATACGGTGTCTCAATCTGTTTTTGGATCTTTTCAAGACTTGGTTTGAGGTTCCCTCTGTTCCTCCGTGTTTCAACCGGGCTCTCATTTGTCTTATTCCTAAATCCCATCATCCAGAGACGGTCCACCAACTCAGACCCATTAGTCTTTGTAATACCATCCTCAAAATTTTCACCAAAATCCTTGTGTTGCGTCTCCGCCCCCTTCTGGACTCCATTATTAGTCCGTACCAAGCTAGTTTCATTACCGTGCGTCGAGGCACTGATCATGTGATGATAGTGCAAGAAATGGTCCATAGTTTTGGAAAAAAAAGAAGGGTGTAGTGGGAAATCTTTTAATAAAAATTAACCTGGAGATAGCCTATGACCTTATTGAATGGAGTTTTGTGCGCAAGGTGCTGTAAACACTTTAGAGACTTTGACTTTATTGTCAATTTCTTGGACTTGCTCTTGTTTTTAATTTAGAGAAATGAAAGAAACGAAAATGGAAGCTTGAGATCTTAAAAATTAAAGCCATTAATTAAGAGTAAATGAGTGTTTAAGGTTTTATTAGGATTCGAGCTCTTGATTTGAATAGTGGAAAAATTGAAAAAGGAGATTAAGAAGGACACTAAATTTTGTTTGCCCTAACCATCTTGATTATATGAAATCCTAAGAAGAAGAGAACCAAACGAGATCAAATAACAAATTCTTTTATGTTTAATATTTCGGAAACAAATGAATGAGATAATCTATTTACGGAGGATCCGTAAATGGGGGGTTTGTGCCGATCAAATTCTGCCGTCCATCCCGAGATCCAATGGCTCGGAGCCATGTACATTCTCTTTCCTCCTTAAATGCACCGCAGGTGTAAAAAAAAAAAGTGTGCACAGGATCCGAGCCGTTGGATCTCGGGATGGACGGCGGAGATTTGCTCTGCGCAAACTCCTATTTACGGATCCTCCGTAAATAAGATTATCTCCAAATGAATTACTTATAAGAAATAAAGAATTGAAGAAAAGGACCAAAGTTAAGATGATCATCTGGGCTATGAATTGTACCGTGCGGGCCGACAGCCCGAGCAATAACTTAGAAGAAAAACTGTTCTAAGTGAAAAAAATAAAAAAATAAAAAAATCCTTGAAAACCCAGTTCAAAAATCATCTTTCAACAAAAAAAAAAATTGTTAGAAACCCACTTCAAATTAAAAATAGTATGTTAAAAAGACATAAAAACCAATCTCTTAAATACCCACTTCAAAAACTAGTCCTCCATCTATTCCATAATATACTCTATTATGATAAGTCTCACTATTTCTTATTTCTTAGCCGTTCCAAAAAAAAAAGGTCTCACTATTTCTTAATTTAAAAAAAAAAAAAAAACCTTCTGTCCAAAGATAACTTTGCAAGTTTTTTGGCACCAATTTGGTAGATATATCTCAACTTCTCAATTACTTAATCAAATCTTTCAGAAACTACAAACCAAGAAATACTTTATTTTGTGATCTAGAAATTAATACAGTTTTATAGTTATGAGATAGAGGAAGTAGTAAGGGAAAAAAATTAAACAAAACCGGAAAGGGCAAGAGAGAAGTAGAAGATAGACGTGGGAGATCCCATGGTTTGAACTCGTACATGTAAAGCACCGGTATAACACGGTTGATCACCTCTTCTCTCCTTCCTCCTATTTTCTCCTTCAAGTAGAACGAAACCAACTCTTCTTCTGTCGGGTAGAATCTAAAAGCTGGTGGCATCAGATCATCCATTCTCTCTTGTCTCTCACGATCTCCCCTTTCCTATCGGTGCTTGACCAACCAGGTGACTAGAAATAAGACGAATAAATACGCGTCCCAAGCGTAGGACTCTTGACCAGTGTAGCACAATAAATTCGGAAGTACCGGAGTCGAACCACAGAGACGGCTAACGGTGTTTGACTCAAAGTGGGGAGTTTTAATTTAACGGCTCTTAGGGTAGCCACCCCTTGATTTGATGAGATTAATTTACTAATTTACTACGCTAATTTGACTGAATGCAGATTAATAAAGAGATCACAGCTGAGGGAACCCAGCGTTCGCAACTAGCCTAACCGATATTTACTCGGGCCACAATTCCTCTTTTTACTGATTTTAGAATAAAAGAAAGGCTTCCTAACAAATGCACACCACCTGTCACCAGACTCCGCGCGCATTCGAATTCCGGCGATGCCTGAGTTTTGTTTGTTAGAAAAGTTTCTGTTTCCTAAAATTGCCCAAAAATTAAGTAAATTCGGCCCCGAGGTGAAACATTAATTAGCCTAGCTACGGCATGCCTTCGTTTCGCAGCCACACTAAACAACTACTCCCTCATGACTATAATAACTGCAGAAATCCAATTAAACCTAGATCTAAACGTGCTTGAAGAATAAGAATATAAAAATACGAAACGATACCGTAGATTGCAAGAGGACAATGAACTTGATGATCAATACCAAATTGAAATCTGAAATCCGGAAATTTGGAACAAGCTTGAATGTAGAATACTAAAAGAAAACTGTAGCCGAAGCCTCGAAAAGTAAA
Organism: Vaccinium macrocarpon; assembly: GCA_022606695.1. NCBI lineage: Eukaryota > Viridiplantae > Streptophyta > Magnoliopsida > Ericales > Ericaceae > Vaccinium > Vaccinium macrocarpon. The sequence goes on along the minus strand of CM040171.1, from coordinate 30,159,363 downwards.
ACCTAAGAAAAAAATGCGAGGAACCCTAATCTGAGTTCTAATAAGAGTATTTATACTAATTATCGTAATCCTGATGAAAAACAAACGAAAATCCGAAAATATTCTCCGCGAAGCCAAAACGACAGCGTTCAACAGCCATGCTAAGCGCTCGGTAGCGCTACCCTAAAATAGGGGTAGCGCTCCCGCCCTACTAACTTCTACATTGACCGGCTGACTCTCCCGTTGACCGTTGCCTCTTAACAAACCGGCAGCACTACACCACTTTTAGTGTAGCGCTCAAGAACCTTCTGTTCACTTTTTGGACCTTTTGTGCCAATCTTGAGCGCTCCAAAGAATTAGTGTAACACTCCTGACGGATTATGATCACTTTCGCGTGAAGTCCACTACATCCTTACTTAGCCTCCTCAATTTACGTGCATGCATTCCCAATATCTCGAAATTAGCGCCTACATCCCTAGATTACCTGCAAATTACGCTCAACACACAAAAATACCACGTGCACATATCAAATGAAAAATGAAGCTTAAATCGCACGTCTAACATGCTAAACCACCCTTCTTAGGTGCTCAAAAGCAAGCTTTCCACGCGCCTATCAATCGGCAAAGTGAAAATATATATGATTAATTCGATAACGGGTACGTCGAGAGAAAAAGAAAGGAACAATAAGGAATTCTCTCTCTCTCTCTCTCTCTCTCTCTCTCTCTCTCTCCTGCCTTTTTTTTTTTTCTTGGCTAGCTGTAAATTAAAGTTAATTTGCTAGCACATTTGGGTTTGTATATAAAGAGAAGGGAACAATGAGGTGTTTTAGGGTTAAGCAAAGACAGCGAAAGAGAGACGAGCCGAGTGAATTAAGAAAAAAATGGTAAGTGGGGCCACTTTGACGTTTACTGAGGTTTAATTTCATGGAAAATTCCGTTAACCGACTGTCTCTATATCTATGGAAAACAAAACACGACTTTATGGAATTGTTGGATCGGTCAACATGCATTTCAGCCAAGTCTAGGGTTTTGTCTATCTGGTAGCCAATTAACCACGTTGGCGGGCCATGTAACTTGACCACATTTCAAAACCAAAATGTATAAATTTCACATAAATTTATAATTACGAAAACATTGGGACTAGGCACCCGATCGGAAAAGGTACGAAATTGGAAAGGCACGTGTGGCTGTTTAGAACCGAACAGTCACCGGATGCACTAATCCACGGTTGGCGAACAGTCATGATTAAACAGAAAGGGAAAACCCCATTGGGATCAAACTGTTCTGGTAAGGAAAATAAAATAAAATTGAAATGAAATGGGCCTGGTTCAACCTGGCCCAGTTCGCATGTAACATTCCAGTAAAAAAACGTCATGTAGCGGTATCATAATATCACTGATTAAGTAATCCAAAGACAGCAGAATTATATATTAAGTCATGAAGTGTCGGATTAATTCCCTCGATCATACTCCTCTTGTAGCCACCCGAGTAATGCCCCAAGGGTGCTGAATAATCGCGGCTATCGTATGGGATATATATTTAACAGTGTATTGGCAAAATATTCCAGTCTTTATTCAAAAAAATTTTGCATCAATTTTTTTTGTGGATTATTGGTTGTCTTGATGAGAGGAATCTAAAGAATAAAAATTTATTAACCAAACTAAAATTTTTGTGAATAAAGAGAAAAAAAATCCAACAATCCACAAAAATTTGGATTATTTTTGTCTTTAGTGTTTTTTTAATATTGATAATATTTTTTTTTTAAATTTCTCTCATCAAGATGAACCAATAATTTACAAAAAAATCGACGCAAAACTAACGAATGCAAAATTTTTTTTTTGAATAAAGACAGAAAAAAAGAATATCCATTTACACAGAATATGAAACGAGTGTGTAGGTTGTTGTAATTGAGAGAGTTGGTACTCTTTTTTATTATATGAGTTATATGAATATCCAACCGTTATTGTAATAGTTTATTTTGTAATTCGAAAAATGCTTCAATTTAATTACTTAGGATGCACTCTCTCTCTCGACCCTTGTGGTTTGACTCAATAATTATGTAACACAACGCACATATCGAGCGCGAGGTCTAAAGTTCGATTCATAAAATTGACCTCTATAGTAATCTAACAAATACAAACATAATAAGATGGTTTGGCAAAATACATGCTATAAGGATCCCCTTTCGAAACAGGAAGGCATGTCTAGCTAATTATTTGTTCAATGGAAAATTAAGCTTAACGTGGTCATGGTGGAAACATGCATGCAGTAGCAAAAAGTAATTTGAAGTTCGAACTTCGAAGCATTTTCCTTCCTGGTAACCTTTCAAGATTAAAGGGCCCCCATGGTTTGATTTTCTATTCCAACGTACGATCACCCATTGTACTGTGTGCAGCCATTTATTCATTGCAACAAGAATTGGAAAATATTAATGTTAGTTGTTGGAATTTTTCGCTTCATTATTGGATTAGATTGTTAATTATCAACTCATCTAAAAATTTAAGTTGTTAGAGAGAGCGACAAATTTATTATTTATATTCTCAATATGTTTACTTGTAGCAAGACTTTCCTTCATATTAAGTGGGCTAAACACATGTAATTTTAATCATTAGATGGGCAGTGATGTTTAATCACAAGATCTATCACCCGTTTTAATATCTTATTAGATTCTTTTTTTTTCTTGGTCGGTAATAAAATTTTATTAAAACTCATCAAAGGGTACATCAAGGGAAAAGGCCACAACTAAATACAAACTCATCTAAAAGCTAAGCTATTAGAGAGAGCGATAACTTTATTATTTATATTCCCAACAAATTGAATTTAAAATTTGCATAAAGTCCAAGTAGACCGAGTTGATACTTGGTAAATTATTTATTTCTGAACAACAAAGAGAAATTTATTAATCCTTCAAAAATGGTTATAAAGATTAGGAGGACCAGAGGCATTAAGCAGCACAACTCGAACAAGCATCCCAACTATATTGATACTCAAAACTCATGACAATCATATGTTCCCATGGACCTAAAGGGAAGAATCAATAGCATTCGTCAATTATCGAAGTTACTTCTGGAGAATTGTCTGTAATCCGTTTCCAAAGGTTAATAAAGTCCTTTTTGACTTTCAAAAAACTTTCAGAGATTGTCTGACCACTTCTTGGAGTTAATCTTCCCAGAATATTTTGACTAAGAATGGGAAAAAACCTAGCAAGAACCGGAAGGGAAATTTGATTACTTCCTGCTATAGCTTGACCGAATTCAAAGTCTCCTTTTACTTTTTATTAATACTCACATAACGGCTGCTTGTATTTATTAAAGTGATTTTCACAATCTTTTTATTTTTCTATTTTTTTTAAAACGGTTCTTTTTTGTCTTGTTATATGTAAATTTATATGATTAGCCTTTTGTAAGTTAATTTTCTTACACTTGGAAGGGTAATATTATAAATTCACATCACAAGATGAACAAAAAAAAGTGCAGTTATAAGAAATGGGAGTGTGAAAATCAATTAGCTATGTTTATTATACACTATATATATTGGTAGGAGAACGAATGTCACATCTAGAGAATTTTTTTGAAAATAAAAGGGTGTCGAGGAAATGTCCAATAAATCTTTTCAGAATACAAGTTAAAATGGTTATGGCCCTGTTTGTTATCACTTGTGTCTTAAAATTTCAAATTATGTATTTATGCTGTTAACTTAAATGTTTTATCCAAAATACCAACAAAAAAAAAGTGCTGCAACTTTTGATAAAATTGGATAAAAGTTCAAAATATTTGATCACCTAATTATCTATAGAATAGCTTAAATTGAATGACTAAATTAATGTCCTTCATAATCCTATAGACAGTCTTGGAAATAAGTTTATAATTAATGATTTTTTACGGTTCTAAATTAGCAAAACAGCAATAAATAAGTTAAAACAATGTTATATTTTCTATATCAAATAAGCTAAAATAATTTAATTAAGTGATTATTTACAGTTACTATCAAGTATCATTCATCAACTTTTGTAAGTAAATAATCAAATCTGAATAGCATTCGGTAATCAGGAAGTTCCCAGTAAGCATTTATTGTGGTAAGTCCATATGGAAACCTTATATCTAACCCACATCCAATTAGCTAAGTGATCTCTCATTCTATACACAAGCAATGTGGGACAACTATTAACCACACCCCTCACGTGCAGCCGCATTTAGGTCTGTCAAGTGACTGAAGCATGTCCCATGTAGTTCATTAAAATGTTTTACCAATTACTTTTGGAACATTGTCATAAGATCATAAAATGTTTTACCAATTACTTTTGGAACATTGTCATAAGATCACAAAATGTTATACCAATTACTTGCAAGTAAGCCAAGCCTCATAAAATGTTTTTAACCATCTGGGGAAGTGCCGCATGTGTGTGCATGGGTGTGTTTTATTTCATTTTTTGGTATGAGCCGGGAGGAGTGATGGGGAAATGTTTGGATACAGGAAAACTGTACATGAAATAGTTCAGCACAACTAAATCCATGGTTGAGAGTGATGAGAACCAAATTCAGGCATTTAGCATATCAACAACTCTGCAAACTCTAACAAGTCCAGGCCTAAGCACAACAGTCATTCAGCATTCAATTTGAATATGCACTACAAAAACAAAATCTTTCTCCAATTACGTAAAATTCAACTAACTTCTACCGAAACACAACCCGACCCCCACAAATGCAAAAGGTAAAAAACTTTTCTCTACATCTAGCTGCTCATTTAACCTTTATTACAATGTTAAGGTTGCAATTTAATACATCATATTTCTTCTAACATATAAATGTCCAAGCGTCACTACGTACGTACTTTTTTTTTTTTTTGAACGGCAAAGAAATATTTATTAATCTTTGGAACCAGATTACAAAGATTAAAAGAGCCCGAGAGAATGGCATCACAACGCAAGAAGGCATCCCAACAAGGTTGACACCCCTCCAAGCGACAATCATATACCTTCCCGAACCGAAAGGGAGATAACAAGGTTAACAAGAAGTCAACCAACACAGCCAAAGGTAAAAAGATGCAGCATACAATCTAAAATCAAAATTTAAAACATCCAACTAGGTGAATACCACTTGCAGCAACCTGTCATCACCATTAGCAGCAAGACAATATCAGCATCAATTACTTCACTTGATCCGCTTATCCTTCATTTTGATTGTTTTTACCCTGATTAGAAAAATCAAGTTTCTCCAAAATGTCCCATATATCTTCATTGCTATCAACACCAAGGTCGCAGTTAGGATTATCCCAGTTCTGATTAGTTCCCAAAGTTTGAGAATTAGGGTTTGCATGGTCCCCTGAGGAGCTCTGATCAGGTGAGGTGGTGTTTATTCTCCCCATCATGGGAAGATCATGATAGGTTGTTGTTGCCCGATCAGGATCAATGTAGCGATGATCATGAGCTTGGTTAACTGTTGCAATGCTTGTCGTAGCTGATGCCGACGATGACGGTGGCCGCCTATCGAATGCACGTAGGCATTTTGATTTGAGGTACACTCTGCACAAGCTGAACTCTTCAGCTACCTGCATATTTAACAAAGGCGTAAAATAAAAATTAGTCACTTTAACTAAAACAAAAATGCCAATATTTGCAACTTTAGGATGGGTTCTCCGTGATTTTTTTTTTTTAAAAACTTTTTGTGGTATTTCTTATTTTTCTTAACTTTTTGTTTATCTTTTTGTCGTAATTTTTGGTTTAATTATTCGTCATGATAAGATGAATCAGAAAAGTATGAAAATATACAATGATATTTTAAAAAGTTTATATAAGACAACACTTTAGATAAAAATAAAAAGGCAGCTGTTTGAATTTTTTTCCCTTTTGGTAATATTTTTTTATGTTTTAGACTCTTTTCGTCAAGACGGACGATTAAACCAAAAATATTAAGCAAATCGTACAAAAATTCAGAAAAAATGAACAAAATACACAAAACGAAACAGAACATGCAAGACTTGGAAAACCGTCCCTAAATGGTCAATTGGTCTAATCTCGGCGTCAATTAATCAATATTGTGGGGGCCGAGCATCGGTTTTACGGCCGACAAGTCTATGACAGATTGACAGTACCCACAAACTCACAGAATGACCTGGAAACCTCCTAGGTGTTTCGCTGAAAGGTGACGCCGGAGGGACCGGCCAGTAGACATGGAAGGTCTGCTATTTTCAGATTACATCAACTACTCGACATAGGGCTGATTACCTAGGGCTGTCTCAACACGAGTATGATGCATGTGAATAACGGAGCATGTGCCTGTAACCATTTCCAAACATAAAAATGACGTCAACTGAATGATCAACTACGCATGTCGCTATTCTAGTGGTGGCATGTGCTCATAACCATCTCGCTTGCATTCGTTATAGCGATGTCAACCGAGCGGTTGTCTCGTGTGCAAGGCACGCCTTGCACACTTGAAGAGCAAGTCACTCATTTCTTATATAAGGGAAAGAAGCAAAAAAACGAAGCTAACTCCAAAACCAGAGAAATCATCATAGATAACCAAGAGAAACATATCCAACCATACACCTTACAACATCTTCCAAGAGAAACATCTTCACAACTTCATATATATATGTATCGTTCCAATTTTATCAGATGTCCCCGAAGGGACAACTTCATATATACATAGCTTTGACATTATGCTAGATTTCTTACAAGTTTCCAACCAAAAATCAATTACCAATAGATAGAGTAACATCTAGATTATATTAACCAAGTTAAAGTGACTTAAGTGAGAGACGGGGGAGCTTATTTCTTGTGGTGTTGCTTATTGTGGATAGTTTAGTTATTGTAGACTCTTAATTCTTAATCTTGTCCTCATGAGGAAATAATACAATTGAAATTTATTGGCTCAATTCTAAATCTTAATATTTGCTCCCACACCAAATAATAGGCGCTAATATAAGTATATTTATAGTAAGAGAGGAGTTGATTAAAAAAACATATCCTATTTGGGTTAGGAAACCCCCAAAATCCCGAAAACGAAAGTCAAGCGTTCCCGAGTCGCGGCCCGTCTGTACAAACTTTGATTGGTTTCTAGACGAGAGTTACTGAGAGCAAAACCGGAGTTGCAGGATCTGACCATCTTAAAGGTAGTCTTAGTTTTTTTGGGAGAATAATCGCAGTTTTCTTCTTGAATTATGTTAGAGACCTAATTTACCTACTCCGGACCCTCCCCACAAGACGATTAATCTCTTCATAAAGTTTGAATCTGCAAATAAATGCTTTGTTTTAAATGACATCTTTTACGCATTTCGTTATGGGTCTTATTAACATGTACTCCTTAGGTGGAAGATACTAATATGCATATAATGACAAACAACTACAGATATAAATACACATTTCACAAATGTCAATATATTCACATGGATATCAATACATTTTTCTTGGATATTGATGAACTTTCTCCATATTATCCTTTTCCCTAAGGGCTAAGGTGAACATTTTCCTTTCTTTATTCATAACCAAGAATTAATATATGCTTATAAACATTTGAGTTAAGCTATCATGGTATTTATGTCACAAACCTGTGGAGATGCACTAAGGGATGATGAAGCTGATTCTCCATCATTAGCCGTATACTCATTCATCTTCCATTTAGTTTTTGTTCCAGTTGGAGCTCTCCCCTCATAAAATACCATAGTTCTCTTCAAACCAATTATTCGGTTATCAGAAGAATAGACGAAACCAGGAGAGCCCGTAGCTTTCCAAAACCCCGTGGTTGTGAGCCGGTTAGGTCTCCCACCGCGGACTTCTTTCTCTTGTCTAGGAACGAAGAAAAACCAGTGTTCTGGATCATTTCGACACGGCTCTCCTGCGAGTTCTGGACCCAGAAGGAATACTTTAGCCAAAATAATACAACTTTTTCAGTATTTTCACAAGCTTAAATTGTATATAGAATATAGCAGTTTACAGGCTTGACTTGAAAGTCAATTTGAAAGAAACGAAAACGAAACGGAGAGATCTTAGAACCATAAGATCGAGTAAATGACAATTTCAGGTTTTATTACGACTTATGCTCTTGATTTGACTGTTGGCAAAATGGGAAAGAGAGATCAAGAAGGACACAGAATTTTGTTTTTCCCATATCTATATGGAACCATAAGAAGACGATCGAGAACAAAACAAATTCTTTAAGAAAAATTAACAGCAATATTAGTCGGAAACGAACTATTATTTCCTTGAAAGAAATAAAGAATTAAAGAGAAGGACCAAAGTGAAGATGAGCCCATGTATAACTTTCACATAAAAAATATAAGGTAAAAAAACATGAGTAAAATGATTAATCATCCGGGCATGCGAATTGTACTCTGAAATAACTTAGGAAAACCCACTTCAAAAAGCCGATCGAAAAAAAAAAAAAAAAACCCCACTTCAACAGATAGATAGTATGTGAGAAGAAATAAAAGCAAATTTCTTGGAAACCCAACTCAAAACTAGTACTCCATCCATTCGATAACCTTTAAATTTTCGATAAAAGAAAATAAATCACCGCATAACTTTTAATGTTTTTTTTTCATCAGTTTAAAAAAGATCTCAATTTTAATCACTCAATTTTGTGCAAAAATATTTCAAAAACTGCTGCCTGAAGTACTTTATTTTGTGACCTATCGTTTTTTTTTTTCTAAGTAAAGAATTTATTAATCTTTGAAAATGAATTACAAAGATTAAAAGAACTCAAGACTAGAAATGTCAATGATCCAAAAAGAGAAAAAAACTAACAAGAAAATGAAACAATTTCTAGAAAATGTTTGGTAAGAGAGTAGGAGACAGACGTGGGAGTTCCCATGGGTTGAATTCGTATATGTAGAGCACCGGTATAACACGGTTGATCACCTCTTCTCTCCTTCCTCCTATTTTTTCTTTTAAGTAGAATGAAACCAATTCTTCTTCAGTTGGGTAGAATCTAAAACCTGGTGGCATCAAATCATCCATTCTCTCTCTCTCTCTCTCTCTGTCTCTCTGTCTCTGTCTCTCTCTCTCTGTGATCGGCCAACAGATAAGGTATTAATAACTCGATAACAAGTACCTCAAGAGAAAAAGAAAGGATCGACAAGCAACATGATGTGAAACATGAGGCAAGTTTTAGGCCAAGAAAAGAAACAATTATTCATCCAACGAAGAGTTGAATGAAAGAGAAAACAACCAGAAACTCTCTCTCTCTCTCTCTCTCTAATTTTCTTTTTTCTTGGGTTGCTGTAATGTTTGTTAGCAGAGTTGGGTTTCTATAAAAAGGGAAGGGAACTGGGGTTGTCTTAGGTTTTAGGTAAAGACGGAGAAAGAGGGCCGAGACGAGTTTGAATTAAGAAAAAAAAATTAAGTGGGGCCTCTGTTTACGTTTACTTTTTAAGGTTTCGTGGAAAATTCCAAGAGGCAGGGGTATGGAATGTAAGCATGTCCTTCGTTTGGTGAGTAATTATTTATTTTGTAGTTCTTCGGCGGTGCCAGGTGATACTCTAACTCCCTATTCACTTGCTGTATATTTTTGTGGATCTCATAGAAATATGTGATAGATAAGAGTGTTAGGACACAATGTGACATACATTAGGGTGAGCATGAACCAAATTGGTCTGATTTTGTGAAAAACTAGAAATCAAACCACTGTATATGGATTATGAATTTGGAGAACCAAATCAACCCATAAAATTCATAAAACCAAACCAATTCAAACTATTAAAATACGGTTTAGTATTGGTTTTGAACTACGGTTTGCTTGTAATTGAGATATTATTTTCATAAATAATTTATGTTATTAAATTTGCGTAGTTAAATTAAGCCAAAATTTATATTAAAACCAATGCTGTTAAAATCACTAAAATTCACTTCCATCAATTAATTAAAAGAAAAGTAAATTGAATATCAGTGATTAGTTAAGGAATATGACCATGAAATATATCATTAAATAAGAAAATTAGTCACCAAGAAAAACATTAGGAAATCAATTGACTAAACCCAAGTGATCAAAAAAAAATTGACTAAACCCAAGCCTTGTACTTTTCCTGTAAAAAAATGGTAGGAATAAGTTATATCATATAGAAGTTTAGAGTGTTAATCTTGGAAGTGAAAGAGTAAGGTGGTGGAGTGGAGTATTAGGTTTGGACACTAATATACTATAGAGAAAAAGGTTATATATACATATAAGTATATAAATATAAATGGTTTGGATCGGTTTAGAATCAGAACCATTGACATAAATCCACAGACAAAACCATATAATTAACACGGTTTCTAATTTTTTTTTTTTAAATTGCGACCAAACTATATTACTAAAAAACAAATCAAACCACCTGGTTTGGATTGGTTTGGACTGGTTTCACGGTTTAACAATTATTTTGCTCACCTCCAACATAGATAAAGGTGTTAGGACACAACATGGCAGTGCCCCAAGATCACTAAATTAAATTTTCATGCTTATGTAATCAAACATGCACAATTTCATGATGTTTTAGCTAGCTTGCATGCGAGCATACACAAACGCATGACGCATATATAGAGGCTCCTTCCTATGAGAGATCTCACACTTTGCTAAAGTGTGAGACTCACCTTTTTGAATCAAATGTCAACGATTCAAATCATTCAATGTGTTTAAAACGTATTTTTAAAAGTCCGAGAAGGGTTTGATCCAAGTAATTTTCGATAAAAATCTTATGTGTACACTTTATCGAAAACTATTAGGATCAAGCCTTTTCTGGTAATTTTTTAATAATTCCTAGCATGGACGTTTAAAAATATGTTTTACACACATTGAAAAGTTCAAATCAGTGAAATTTGATCGGAAAAATTAAGAATAGTGACTCGCGCATTTTAAGCAAAGTGCGGAATTTCTCACACGTAGACCATGACTTGACCGCGTGCCAACACCATTTAACACTGCAATCGTGTGAACCCCACTACTTAGGGCATTGACTCTAACAAAATTTATGACTTTGAAGAATATTGAGAGGCTACGTGGCAGTGCACCAGTGTCCAAGATATTTCTCATAGTCCTCTTGTAGCCACAACCAAGTACGGAACTTCCAATTCATTCATGGACCAACACTACAAGAAGAGAAATACATCTTCTGTCCTATCTCAAAAACTATAAAAACATTATATTAAATTAAAAAATGTAGAGAAATAAAAATGACACTGATATTCATAGGGATTAGGAGCAAATAAAATAGGACATAATAAAACTAATTAAAATCTATCAAACAAAACCCATATTGTATCTAAAATGTATTGTAAATTGAAAACTACCAGAGTTTAAAAAAGTAGCAAATAAAATAGTATGGACGGAGTTTATTTGAAAACAAAAATGGTAGACAGGGATGAGAGGGATTTGGGGGTGCAGGTGATCACCTCTTGGAGAGAATATCTGAATTGTCCAAAAATGTTTTGAACGGTTCAGATATTTCCATAGAAGAGTTAATTCTTGCATTGAAAGAATCCTAACTGTTGATTGCCAAGATGAATGGTCCGAATGTGCTCACCAGCGGCCCTCACTAGCACCGGGGGGGTCCAGATGAGAGGGGAAATCCCAAAACATGTTTGGAGCCAACCCCAAGCCTCACATAAGGACGGACTAAAATACATGTATAGTTGAGATACGACGACCTTGGGAAACGTGATACTATCAAAGTTAGATCTTATGTGACTTCTGAGAAATTCGATATGTGTTCATCAAAAAGATTTTCGTTATTTTGAGCCAAAATTAAAGTGAAACTCCAACACTTTTCAACCTTCGCAGTAATTACTAAATTTCCTAAAGAGACGAATAAAAGATTCTCTCTTAAAGTGGGCTTGCGAAAACAATATTGATCGTACAAAAGTCTCAATTTTCGTACTTGGGTTTGGTCCCTGAGGGGTATGGCCAGATGAGCTTTGACAAAAACTCCTTCCGTCTCAATTTTTTTTTTTTGTCCAATTTTAGATGTTTAAGTGCCCCAAAATATTTGTTTATTTGATTTTGAATAAACCAAGTTTTGAGATTGGACAAATAAATTGAAATAGAGAGAGTATACACAACCGCAAGCATGTCGGGGCTTAAGGGTCTTTGGTGTTTTGGAAGAACTGCAAGGAACATTTCCTGTGTATTTCCTCAGAAGAACATTTTCAGCCGACACAAAATGGAGTATTAATTTCTTGCTTTGTCACGATCAAATGGTACAAGATTGTTCTCTGCCTTGTATTATTCGAAAATTGCCCAATGTTTGACCATTCATGTACGGTATCTTTGACTACAATTCTCTATTCAGTCCATGGAAAGAACTTAACGGACCTGGGGAGGTGTTGTACACTTCCGTGTCATACTTCGTGTTGTGTGTTTCTGAGCCGTCCAATCAAGTTTTGGATGGTTCAGTTATGTTTGGCAATTTTAATTTAATTGAGATTTATTTTAGTCGGTAAAAATCAAAACACATTTGAGCCGTCCAAAACATGATCGGACGGCCGAGGAGCACACAACACGGTGCTTCGCACGGGAGTGCAAAACACCTCCCCGGTTCTGAAATTAACATAGTGTTGGAAAAACGCATTGAAAAATTAATGCACGCAAAAGCAACCCAAATCATGGTTAATTAATACGACTCAAACGAGGCTGCTTTAATTCAGTCTATATTAAAATTGGGATTTAGAATTTATGGAGGGAGAAGTTAAATTGGGTGAAAAAAAATGAAAAGGCAAAATAAACTTGAAGATTTAAACCCCAAGGAATGTCTGATAGGGATCTGCGGCGGTGCTGTGACCACCCAGTTGTATAGCACCCATCCCTTGTCCGTCTGATAGTCACAGTCACAAACTCTCTATCTCTCTATATTTATTTATTTATTTTTAATTTTCAATTGGAAAACACACTATTTCGTATATAGAGAAAAAGGAGATACAAGTAATTAAACTTACTTGATTGGAAAAAAAAAGAGTAATTAAACTTAATAGTTTGCTCTCTTTTGCTCGATCAAAAAGAAAATAAAGAATCTCCATCTCTTATGTTTTTAGTTGCTAGCTATCAATTTTTATAGAGTTAGTCCATAGGAGAAATTTGTCCCACTCTAAATGAACTTCCCACTAGGAAAAACAGAACTTGAGGATTGAGTTGAATTCCAATGAGTTAGTCAAAATTAAATATGGACCCAACCCTATGCGAGTATGTGTCGAAACTAGAAAAGTGTGTTCGAGGAGATCGAGCTAAGGATATTGATACACTTGTGACAATGATCGAGCTAAGGGAACCAGGGGGTGCTTCGGTGGTCTGATCGTGTTTTGGAAGGCACAGATAAGTTGTGTAATTTTGATTTATTTTTATTAATAAAAAATTAAAGCATATCCGAACCGTCCAAAACACAATAAACAGCCGAGGGCATGTGCGGCACCGTGCACAACACCCCCTAGATTCAATGTTTAAGTGGTTGCATTTACAACTTTTTGAAATAAACTGAAAAAAGTGTATAAATACTATAAAATACGCTGATACCATCCGGTATTTTCCCGCTACTGATCAAAACAAATAAATTTAATATTAATCTCAGTCTGATATTTTCCGATATTGTCTGGTTCTGTTCGATAAACCTGATATTTGTCTGTACTTGACCAGTTGGACATAGTATTGGACACGGTACAATATTAGAGGTCTTTGATACCATTTTTTAATTTTATTTTATAGACAGCTGGTGTGTACCGATTGGGACGGTACGACATTCATAATCTTGATCTGTGGACCCAAATTTATTATTTTTTTTTGTGAAAGTGTGGGGGTCCAAGGGTAAACCCATTCACCCAACCCCTAAAGTATTTTCTATTCCTCCTTTTCACATGCAAGAGAGCGACAAATCTTTTGATCGTAAGAAAAGGTTAGAGAATTTGAAGTCAAGCGAATTCAACTACAGAGAGTGAGAGAATAAAAAGAGAAGTGATTAATTTATGGGAAATCGTGCCTTTTCTTACGCGGAAGTTGAGGGGAAAAAAGCAATCCGCGTACAGGTGTCCTGTTCTGCGTGCAACAATGTTGGGTCAATTGCTGGGACACTTGGTTCGTTCGCATTTGAGCTGTTTAACTTGAAAATGCATAATTCAAATTTTATATTGGCAATGAATTGATAAAATATGAATTATTGATTGCGAAATTGACGACTGAAAGACCGCACTACAACACTATACTACATTACTGCACTCTAGGTTCCTAGATTACATTTCTGGGTCAATTGTTGTTATATGCTCCTAAATCGCATTTTGGAGTGGTTTTGGTGAATTGAAAAAATTATTTTTTTAGTTTTGTCCTTATTTAATTTATTTTTTTGCATTTATTGAAATCTAAAAAGTATAAAATTATTAGCCAAACTTAAAATTTTTTAAATAATGACGAAAAATAATCCAAAATTTTAAGTTTGACTAATAATTTTATACTTTTTAGATTCCTCTCGTCGAGACAAACCAAAAAACCACAAAAAATCGACCGAAAACCAACAAATGCAAATTTTTTTTGAATAAGGACAAAACCAAAAAACTAGTAAACCAAAAAACTAAAAAACTAGTTTTTTCAATTCACCCAAACCAACCCTTTATGTCTTGTCAAACCTGTTCAATTAACAAAACAACTTGCTACGAGTATCTTTTTGTGCCTCTCTACTTTTACTTTAAACTTAAAGTAGAGAGCAACATCTCCAAAAACCTTAAAAATTAGGCTCCTCAAATTCCTCCCTAATTTGCTACGTTTTGTAACTTTGCTACAGTAACTCCCAAATTTAGGGAAGTACTGTTCACGCACCAAAAGATGAAAGGGAGAGAAAAGTAAAAATTTGAATAAAGAGTCTGATTTTGTGAGTTTTTTTATAAAGTGATTTGTTAAAGTTTGAGTAGAGAGTCTGATTTTGTGAATTTTTTAAAAAGTGACTTGTTAAATTATAAAATGTGTTTTTGAGATTAAATTTGGTGTTTTTTTTTTTTGTGTGTGAGATAAGGATGCTCTAAAGGACATTTGATTAGAAAAAAGAAAAAAAAAAAACCTTGCTAAATGACATATGCTGTGTTTGGTTGAGAGTTTTAAGAAGAATATTTTGAGAAATATTTTTGAGATAGTGTTTAGGTAGGTTTTTGGAAATAATAATAATTAGAGAGGGGTGTAATACTTAGAGAGATAGAGAGAGAGAAATGGGAATAATGATTGAATAGTGGGGTATGTGTAAAGAAAAAAATATAATTAATTATTGGAGAGATGAAAGATCGAAAAAGAATCTTTTTGATTTTTTTTTTTACAAATGTGAAGTGAACAAAGTGATAGACTTTCAGCAAAACATTATGATAGGCGCGTGAAAAACTTGCTTTTGAGCGCCTACGTAGGGTGATTGAGCATGTTAGACGTGCATTTAAGCTTCGTTTTCCATTTAATATGTGCACGTCGTATTTGTAGGTGCTGAGCGTATTTTGCAGGTAATTCGAGGTTGTGAGTGCAATTTTGTGATATTGGAAATTCATACACGTAGATCAGAAGTTAGAAGTGAGTAGATTGTGCATGGAAGTGATCAAAACTCGTCGGGAGCGCTACACCATTTTGTTGGAGCACTTAAATTGGGCACAAAAGGGTCCCAAAAATGAACAGAAAGTTTTTGAGCGCTACACCAAAAGTGGTGTAGCGCTACCGGCGTATTAGAGGTCAATGGTCAAAGCTATGGTCACCGGTCAACGCACGCGCTAAGCATGGCGGTAGCGCTACCTACGTTTTCATGTAGCGCTACTGAATAGATAACAGGCTCACTGAACGCTGTCGTATGGTCTATCCGCGTGAATTAATTCGGATTTTTGTGAGGATTACTAGGTTTTAGTATATATACTTATGTTTTAACTTAGATTAGGGTTACACAACTTTTATTTAGGTTTTTGTTTTTCAAGTTTCCGGCTACGGATCTCCAGTTTTTCATTCAGCTTTACGCTTTCAATTTTTTTTCCAGAACTCCAGTGTTCAGATTGTTTTTGCGGATTGATAATCAAGTTCAGTTTTTCCTTCACAATTTACGGTATCGTTCTTCATTATTCTCATATTATATTCGTCAAGCATGCGTAGATCTAGGTTTAATTTGTTCTTTGCAATCAGTTTAAGCATGAGTGAGTAGTCGAATTGAGTGCGGCTGCAGGGCGAAGGCGCCTACGTCAGGGCTAATCGATATTTCACCTTGGGGTCGAATTAAATCAATTTTCGAGCAATTTGGGGGAACTAGAAACTTTTCTAACGAACAAACCCAAGCATTACCAGAATTCGAATGCACACGAAATCTGGTGACAGGTGGTGCACATTTGTTAGGAATCCTTTCACGTATTCTAAAATTAGTAAAATGATTAATTATGGCCCGAGTAAATATTGGTTAGGATAGGCGTGAACGCTGGATTCCCTCAGCTGTGCTCTTTTTATTAAATTGCATTCAGTTCAATTAGCTTAGTGATTAGTTAACAAATCTTATAAAATCAAAGGGTGGCTACCTAAGAGCCAGTTCAAACTGCACTTTTACACTTTTGAGTCAAGCACTTCAGTCGTCTCTGTGGTTCAACTCCGGTACTTCCGGATTTATTGTGCTACACTGGTCAAGAGTACTACGCTTGGGACGTGTTGTTATTCGTCTTATTTTTAGTCACCTGGTCGGTCAAACACATTAGAACCACACTAATGTTTACGTACGCAAATGCACATATACTCACATAAATGTTGCGGCTCTACCCACACTGATCCACAAATTGCTAAATTACATACAATTACAACAAAAATACTAGAACCACACCCATGACCCATTTTTACACACACTAATTGCACATATAATCAAATAATAAGTGTTGAGGCTCCACACGCATTGAACAACTAGTACACTTATGTGAATATCAGTGTGCGTAAAATGAGTTCGTCTGTAGAATGATTATACTTGTATAAGTGTTGGGGTCCACATACACTCAACGATTGCCAGACATGAAACTTTGTTGTAAAAAATATACTGCTAGAAATCAAACATATATGCAAGTATGCAACCCAAAGAGAGAAATAAAATCACAACATATAAACACAAGAAAGACAAGATTTACGTAGTCAAGTAATCAAATAGTCACCTCCGCAATCAAACACACGAGAAAATGATTCCGTTAACAGTGCTCGATAAAGTCTCGATGCTGATCAACCAAGTTTTGTCAATATTCTCTTTACCCCAAAACATAAAAAACTTAGGTGCCTGACGGGTCTGGACCATTAATTGCAAAGATGCACAGTTATGATAGGTGTTTCGGATATCATGTTGAAAACATACTCCTCTCGTGGCCACTCAAGTAATGCCCCAAGGCGCTGAATAATCACGGCAATGGTACGGGATATATATTTAACGAACGATTGTGTTCACTTACAAAGAATATGACACTATGTACTACGTTGTTGTAATTGAGAGTTGGTTTTTTTTTTTTTTAATTTTTTTTATTACATGTACATTAGTATCCAACCATTATCGTTCTTGTTCTCCTATGAATTTTAGGTGCATTTTATAAAAATCTCATAAAATGAACATTTTATGGAGGGGTGATAAAATTTAGTTATTTTTCCAAATGATAAAATGTAGTGGTTTTCTTATAGATTTTAGGAGGATTTTATGAAAATCTCATAAAATCACATTTACATTTTATGTGTTGAGATTGGAGTGTGATAAACTGTGAGATTTTCTTGGAAAAAATGTGTAGGAGAAAAAGCCCAAAATAGTCAATATTGTAATTAGAAAAATGCTTCAATTTAATTGATTTTGTCCAAACTTTGGGTAGACTACACCTCTCAATATGCATGTATCTTCTTCTTTGACCGATAATAAAAAACGTTAGTTTAATTAGGCACTAATATTTTGGTGACCACATTTTGGATACCATGTAATGTTCCACCAATGTTTCGATAGAATGTGTCACGTTTGTCATGTAGTAGAACACATTATATCAATCAGTGCAATGATGACACATTGACATGTCACATGGTATCCAAAATGTTGCACCAAAATATGGTCATCATAGCATTGTTCATAATTAATTAGAATTGATTGGCGCATGAAATCCATGCATTTGAGCGCCCAAGTAGGGTAGAGTTAGCGTGTTTGTCGTACATTTAATCCTCATTTTCCATTTAATGCGTGCACGTGGTTGGATTTGGTGTTTGTGTTTAATTTGCAGGAATATGAGGTGTTTTAGGCGCTAATCGAAGTTGTTGGAGAGGCATGCGCGAGGATCGAGAGTGGGAAGGCTGAGGAGTCTAAGTGTTGAAGTTGATTTTGTGCGAAAGAGGTCGGAGCTCATCGGGAGCGCTACCCCAATTTGATGGAACGTTCAAAAGTGGCATAACATGGCTCAGAAAGTGAATAGAGGGCCTGGGGGTGTAGCGCTCCTGAGAGTTTAGGTGGTCTACGCTCAAAGATGTATGGACCAGCGGAGTTAAGCAAGCGGTAGCGCTACACTATAATACTAGTAGCGCTACCGAGGTCTTTATATCGATCATTGAACGACATCGTTTAGGTCTTCGCGTGGAGATTTTCAGACTTCGCCGCTAGACTAATTGATGTTCTACCTCGGGACCGAATTAACTTGATTTTTGAGCAATTTTAGAAAACGAAAACTCTTCTAACAAACAAAATTCAGGCATCGCTGGAATTCGAATGTGTACGGAATCTAGTGACAGGTGGTGCACATTTGTTAGAGATCTTTTTTCTTATTCTAAAATCAATAAAAAGAGTAATTGTGGCCCGATTAAACATCGGTTAGGCTAGTCACGGACGTTGGGTCCACTCAGCTGTACTCTCATTTTTAATCCATATTCAGTAAATTAGTTTAGTAATCTAGTTAATTAGTCTCATCAATCAAGGGGTGGTGCTTGACCGTTCGGGTGATTAATAATTAACTAAGATTTCGTCCCAAGCGCAGGACTCTCGACCGGTGTAGCATAATAAATCCGGAAGTACCGGAGTCGAACCACAGAGACGGCTAACGGTGCTTGACTCAAAAGTGTAGAGTTTTAGTTTGAACTGGCTCTTAGGTAGCCACCCCTTGCTCAAATGATTTACTTAATTAACTGGATTAAACTAATTTATCTACTGGACTTTCGAATTTAAAAGGAGAGCACAGCCGTGGGCACTACGGTGCTCGCAACTAGCCTAATCCACATTCACTCAGGCCACAATTACTCAATTAATAGATTTAAAAATATGAAAAGAATATTTCCAACAAATGCGCTCCGTTTGTCACCAATCTCCGCGCGCATTTGGAATTGGTAATGCCAGGGTTTGTTTGCTAGAAAAACTTCCGTATTCAAAAATTGCGCATTAATTAGAGTGATTCAGCACCGAGGTGGAACGTGAATTAGCCTAGCTACGGGACACCTTCGCCCGCGGACAAGACTCAATGCGACTACTCACGCATTATTGGGGAAGCAGTAAAAATAACACAAACCCTAGATCTAAACATAATGAAACAGTGAAAATAATAACAGAGAATTATACTAAAGATTGTGCAAAGAAATTACCCTTGATTAATTAAAGCAAAACATCAAAACCACGCTAAGAATCTTGAAAACAAGTGCTGAGAAAGAATATATGAGATCTGTAGCCGAAAACTTGAAGAACTAAAAAGTCTGTAAAATTCGTGGAACCCTAAACTAGGTTAAAACAAGAGTATTTATACTAATCTCTAATTTCTAATTAAAATCCGGAGAAGAATAGGATTATACTTTGCGGAAGACCAAAACGTTGCCGTTCACTGGCCAAGATAAGCTATTTGTAGCGCTACACCAAAAGTGGTGTAGCGCTACCGCTTGCTTATCTCCCCCTTTGACTGGTTGACTCTTCCCGTTGACCATTGACTTCTAACAATCCGGTAGCGCTACACCTCTTTTGGTGTAGCGCTCCAGAACATTCTGTTCACTTTTTGGACCTTTTTGTGCCAATCTTGAGCCCTCCAAATAATTAGAGTAGCGCTCCCGGACATATTTTCTCGAAATCTTGCTCCAACACTTAGTCTCCAAGCGCTCCTCTTCTCAATCCACGTACACGAGCCATACGGACACTTCCATTAGCACCAAATCACCTCAATTCCCTGCAAATTAAGCATAAACACCCAATGCAACCACGTGCACATATTAAATAGAGAATGAGGATTAAATCCATGATAATTAGGCCAATTCTACCCTACTCAGGCGCTCAAATGCAACCATTTCACACGCCAATCAGGTGGCTACCTAAGAGCCAGGTTAAATTATTATTCTACACTTTTGAGTCAAACACTATTTGTCGTCTCTGTGGTTCGGCTCCGGTATTGTCAGATATTGTGCTACACTGATTGAGAGTCCTACGCTTGGGACGCGTCTTTAGTTTAATTCTTATACACCCGGCCGGTCAAGCAAAAATCCTTTGTTGACCTTGTGGTTTGACTTAATAGTTATGTAGAGTAGCATGGCTTTAGAGCATAAGGTCTGAGGTTTGATTAATCGATTCATATAAATAGAAAGTTGACCTTCGTAGTAATCTAACAAATACTTACACTAAGATTATGCTTGACCGAAATCCTAAACCTAATTAATGAGTTGACCTAAGCGTAGGGCGGGGACCGGTGTAGCACAATACCCGGTAAGACCGGAGTCGAATCCACAAAGAAGGTGGAAGTGCTTTGGTAAGAACTCGGGAAAACAGTTTAAACACGACTCTTAGGTGGCCACCCTTTATGGTTTGATTGGTGAGATTACCTACACTAAGTAAAGTAGACCTGATTTAGGCTAATTAAAGAGGAAGTACGGTCGTAGGTCACATAACACAGTGACCAGATCAAGACTGTTCTTCTCCGATCGTTGTTCTAAAAACGTTTGATTCATGAGAGAAAAAGACACCCCAAAAGATGCGATTCCTTGTGGTCGTCATTCACCCATGTGCAGCGTAGAACGAGTTTTGGTCCCTCGTTCCCCGCGTTACATGGGCTCTGACAATGCCCAGACACGTCTAACAGAAGTGCTTTAGTAACCTTAAATTGCATTTCCATTTATCGAGTTCGAAAAATAGGAGCAGTACAGATCCGAACCTGGCCACGGTGTGTTAATCACCCCGCGACCATACTTAAGAATCTTCTCACTCATATTAACCAAAACAAATAACAAAATTCATGAATAACACATGAAAATAAACTTTAATAAGAATTAAAACGAAGGTTTGAATCTCTGATCGCGGACAAACTCCTACGAACTCAAGTTAATGTAAACAAAAAGGAAACGCGTTCAGAAAGTAGTTTAAAATCAAGTAAACAAACTTCCAAGAAAACCAGTGGAACAAGCTCCGGAAAGTATTAATTCTCCAACGAAGAACGGCTGCGAAAACTAGGTAAAAATTAATGTCAAGTTCTAGCCTAATTCGACCTAAAATCGGACTATTTATTCCTCCCCGAAGTCAAACCACATGGCAAGTCAAACGGTACGCCCTTAGTGTATGCCCGGTATCGATCTGAGGAGAATCCCCTCAGATCGATACACGTTCCTTCCGTTCCCCAAATGAGCCACTTCAGACGATACGGGGACAATCCTCGTGACGATACCAGACCTTTAAATGCTTCCAAATTTTGTTTGGTCATCCTGGCTTGGGTCCCATTGCTTCTCAACACGTCCGACCGCCATGCATCCACTTCACGTGCATTTTACAACCTGTTTCCCTACAAAATAACCAAACACAAGAAAAACCAAAAACACAACGCATCAAGTGGAAAATGGAATAAAGTCGCGCCTCTAACGCGCTAATTCGCCCTACTTAGGCGCTTATATCTACGACATTACGCGCCTATCAGATTATGATATCAATCACTAAGTGGCTGGTAAAACAAATCAAGCCCTTTGGTGTTTTCATTTGTCTCATAATGAAATGGTAGAAGATTGTTTGAATTCTTCATGATATCTTTGACAATAATCTTCATTTGTTCCTTGGAATTGGAAAAGCTTAAACACGCATGCAGAAAAAGTAATTTGAAGTTCGCACTCAGATTCATTGCCATTTTTTTTTTCCTTGCGTAGAACTGGTTTTTCCCGGATAATTAATCAACGAAATTTGGGGGTGTTTGTAAACCTACTTTTTTGCTATTCATTTTCAACTTTTTTGTCTTTTTGGCTTTCTGAATTATGGACAAAATATATTTTGAATTTCGTAAAGTGTATGGATGAAAATGTGCAGAATGCATTTTGCAATAAGAGTAGTGTTTGAGATACATATGTGAAGAATATAGTTGGTAGATATTTTTGTTAATCAAAATGAGAAAAGTGAAAAATGAGAAGTTATAAAGCTTCTCATACCCTCTTTTTGACTTCTCCTTTCTTCAAAATTGAGAAGTCATTCTGTAAAATCAACTTCTACTTCGAGGCAGCCAAACAACCAAAATATGAAAAAGAAAATTAGAAAAGTTGAAAAGGAGTTTGCCGAAAATATTAATGTTAGTTGTTGAATTTTTCAATTCGTTGTTAGATTGTTGACTACCAACTCAACTACAAGTTTAAGCTGTTAGAGAGAGCGACAATTTTATTATTTATATTTTCAACACGCCTTGTAGTTAGGCTTTCCTCCATAAACGGGCTAAACATGTGTAATTTTAATCATTAGGTCGGCGGTGAGGTTCTATAACAAGATTTATCGTCTGCTCTAATATCATATTACATTGTTAGCCACCAACTCATCTATAAGCTTAAGCTATTAGAGAGAGGGATAACTTTATTTTTTATTTTCTCAACAAATTGAATTTTAAAATTACATAAAGTACAAGTAGACCGAGTTGATACATGTGGGAAACTATTTATTTTTGAACAACAAAGAAAAATTTATTCATCTTTGAAAATGTTTACAAACATTAAAAGGGAAGAGACATTAATTAAACAGAAAAAAGCGAACAAGCATTCCAATTTTATTGGCACTCAAACTCGTGACAATCAAATACTATGCCATCACTGACCTAAAAAGACGAATCAATTCCTTCTCCCATTGGGTTTAAACTAAACACGGATGGCTGTTGGTATATCACGTCTCAAAAGGCTGGCTGTGGTGATCTATTTCTGGACAAAGAAGGAGAATGGATCTTGGGTTACTATGGGAAACTCATATGGGAGACAAGTCTGTAGAATTATGGGCTATCTAAAAGGTTTAACCATCATCTTAGAGAAAAACATGCAAAATGTGATCATAGAATCAGATTCTCTCGTTGCGGTCAACTTGATTAATGAAAACTTTGATAGTTGTCATCCTCAAAGCAACATGATCTTTGAAACCAAAGCTTTGAAGACACGCACCGGTGCCACTCTAACTCACATACCCCGGAGTGCTAATGAGTGTGTTGATCATCTTGCACGGCTAGGCACTGAGCTAATTAATGAACATCTTGTTTATATGGATGCGATGTCAGTCTATCTTAGAGAGTTTTGGAATAGGGACTGCCTCGGTATTAGACATGTTTTTTATTAGTTTATTTGCCTTTGTTGGATTCAGTCATGGTCTGGATTAGCTTCATGCTTTTGTTGGTTTGTAACCTAATTCACCTCCTCGTGGAGTGCTACATTATTCTCTAGTTCTATCAAATTTCCAAATTACCCAAAAAAAAAAGAAGGAAAAAAAAAAAAGACGAATCAATAGCATCCATCAATTATTATTATTATTTTGTGATCAGGAAAGGAAAATTTATTAACTCGACAAAGGGTACATCGAGGTGCCAAGCGTTCAAAATAGAACGCGAGAAAAAAAAGAAGCATCATCCAGCGAAATGTTGGACAATAAAAGAAAACAGCAATTACATTAATTACATCAAGATGGAGCTTTGTATGAAATAATCCAGCCAAATGAAGCAGACATCCACCTTCTCATCAGACATAGAAATTTGAATACAATAACGTACCCCAGAAATTAACTTCAAGCACCAAGCAATCAGTCACCATATGCACAGACATGCAAGTCAAACCCAGCAACCAATGAAATCCAGCAGCAAACAGTCATAATTGAAATCCAGCATCCATCAATTATCGAAGTTACTTCCAGAAAATTATCCGATCATTTCTTGGACTTAATCTTTCCCGAATATTTTGACTAAGAGAATGGGAAGAGGAGAAATCCTAGCTAGCTAGAACCTAAAGGGAGATTTGATTACTTAATTCGGCTATATATAGGTTGACCGAATTCAAAGTCTCCGGCAATATTAATGTGTATTATACACTATATATATTGGTAGGTGAAGTGAGAACAAATAGTACTCTAGATGATGTTTTAAAAATAACAGTGGGTCAGGCAAATGTCCAATGAATCTTTTCAGAATGCAAGTATAAAATGGTTATAGTCCTATTTATTATCACTTGTATCTTTACAATTTTGAAATATAAAATTTTGAAGGATCGGCAAAAACATTTATTATCACTTGTATCTTTAAAATTTCAAATTATGAATTTATAAAACTTAAATACTTTATCCAAAATACCAACAAAAAAAAAAAAGATTGTGCAACTTTTGATGAAATTTGATAGAAGTTCAAAATATTTGATTACCTCAGCTATAGAATAGCATAAATTTAATGTCTAGAATGTCTTCCTTCACAATCCTACAGACAGTCTTGGAAATAAGTTTTCTTTTGTCAATTAATGATTTTTTTTAAGGTTCTAATAAATCAGCAAAACAGCTATAAATAGGTTTAAGAATGTCATATTTTTATCAAATAATAAGCTAAAAAAATTTAAATAAGTGAATATTTATAGTTGCTAACTTACTATCACATATAATTCATTTAGGCCCGTCAAGTGAATGCAGCATGCCAAGGTTCAAGAGTCTTCTCGACAAATGATATCTTGCTGAGATTCCCGGCTTTAATTCAGTCCTTGGGGTAGGTAGTGTTAGGTTCTGTAATGAGCCTCAGCTGGGTGAATTGTCTTGTTTAGTTCTGTAGTCTATTGTGGCTCTTGTTAAGTTGAATCCTTTTCAACTTTTTTGTTTTTGTTTTCCTTTCTAGGCTTGTTTGCTGGTTTGTTGTGGGGTCCCTCTTTTGGGTTTCACTACTCTTTCCTCGGCAGCCTGGAATTGTGTTGTTGTTTTCTCCCTTATTGATCTATATTACTCTTCTTTGCTGATCAAAAAAAAAAAAAAAAAGTGAATGCAGCATGCATGAAGCATGTCCTATGTCATTCATTAAAATGTGTTACCGTTTACCTTTGGAACAATGTCATACATAAGCATATAATTTCGCACAACGGAATTTTGAATTATATCTGTTAGCTTTAGTCTTTGTACTTCTAATTGTTGCAATTTAGTACATCTTATTTCTTGTAACATATAAACGTCTAAGTCACTACTTACTCACTTCACTTGAGCTTCTGATCCTTGATTTTGATTGTTTTCCCCCGATTAGAAAAAATCAAAGTTGCTCCAAAATGCCCCATAGATCCTCATTACTATCAGCACCCATGTCACAGTTAGGATTATCATGATTCGTTCCCAAAGTTTGAGAATTAGGGCTTGCATGATACCCTGAGGAGCTCTGATCCGGTGAGGTGGTTTTTATTCTCCCCATCATTTGATGATCATTCTGATGATCATGGTAGGTTGTCGACACTGGATCATGATCAACGTAGCGATGATCATGAGCTTGGTTAGCCGTTGCATCGCTTGTCGTAGACGATGATGATGATGATGATGATGGCCGCCTATCGAATGCACGTAGGCATTTTGATCTTATGTACACTCTGCACAAGCTGAACTCTTCACTTATCTGCATGTTTAGCACAGGTGTAGTATAAAAATTAGTCATTGTAACTAAAATAAAATAAAAATTAGAAACCCACTTCTAGAGCTGATCAAAAAATTAAAAACCCCACTTCTAAGATGATACACCTCCACAAGAGTTTCTTGTTGGAAATTTGCAGCATATTTAGCACAATTTAGGTGGCTGCATATCTCATTTGGATTTCCTCAAATTCTAAGATGATTTCTCCAGCTTACATTCTTGATCGACTTTTGAGGCACGAACTTGATTCAAGCCTGATCAAGATCACAGTGGCTATTTCTCCCTATAAATACTAGCAATTGTAAAGCTTAAACTTGTTGCAAAAATGTAGAGAGTTATGAGGGAGAGAAAGAAACCAGTGGGTTTTTTTGTATAGGTTTTGTGTGAGAAAAAACCTCCGTAATTTCCGCTCAAATTGAAATCCGCTGCCCGTGGAGTACGTAATTTGCTGAACCATGTAAAATTGGTGTCTCTAGGTTTAGGTGTATGAGTGTGTGTATATTTCTGGTTGTCCCTAGGCACAACATTTCTTTCTTGGTTTTTTGTATTCTTCCAACCTAAAATGATTAGGCAATACGTGACGACGAACTTTGCTTGCCGTCCAGACGAGAGTTACTGAGAGCAAAACTGGAGGATCGATTGCCCTATTATCGTTCAATCAGGGCCGAGACTTTGTCATAACGAAATATATTGAAATGCCAATTATCCGACCAAAAATCTACATATATATTGAAAAATGTTAGAGACCTAATTTGCCTACACAAGAGCCTACCCACAAGACAATTAATCTCTTCATATAATTTGAACCCACAAAAAACTGCTTTGTTTTAAGTGACATCTTTTACATATTTTCTTTATTAGTCTTTCTAATATTTGCCCATTAGGTGAAAGATACTAATATGCATATAATGACAAAAAAAGTTTGGATGTAAATACACATTTCACGGATGTCAATATACTCTCAACGATATCAATATAGTTTCCTTAGATATCGATGCACTTAATTTCTCCACATTATCCTCCATCCTCAAGGGCTGAGGTTAACATTTTCCTTTCTTTATTCATAACCAAGAATTAATATATGCTTATAAACATTCTAGTTAAGCTCTAATGGTATTTATGTCACAAACCTGTGGAGATGCAATAAGGGATGATGAAGCTGATTCTCCATCAATAGCCGTATACTCATTCATCTTCCATTTAGTTTTTGCTCCACTTGGAGCTCTCCCCTCGTAAAATACCATAGTTCTCTTCCAACCAATTATTCGGTTATCAGAAGAATAGACATAACCAAGAGAGCCCGTAGCTTTCCAAAATCCCGTGGTTGTGAGTCGGTTAGGTCTCCCACCACGGACTTCTTTCTCTTGTCTAGGAACGAAGAAAAACCATTGTTCTGGATCCTTCCGACACAGCTCTCCCTGCAATTCTGGACCCAAAAGGAATAATTTAGCCAAAATAATACGACTGTTTCAGATTTTTCATGAAGCTTGCATATATATATATATATATATATATATATATATATATATATATATATATATATATATATATATAGCACTTTATAGGCTTGGCTTGAATGTCAATTTCTTGAACTTGTGCTTGTTTTCATATTCAGAAAAATGAAAGAAACGAAAATGAAACCTAGAGATCTTTAGAACCATAAGAGTAAATGACGAAATCTATACGACTCGTGCTCTTGATTTGACTGCTGGCAAAATGGGAAAGAGAGATCAAGAAGGACACAAAATTTTGTTTCAAAAATGATTGTGACACAACCCTTCAACCACAACCAACCACAAACCCTCTAACATGTGATGGGACCCACCAGTGGGCCCCACCCGGGTGGGTCCCATCACATGTGAGAGGGTTTGTGGTTGATTGTGGTTGAAAGGTTGTGTATGTATCATTGTTGATTTTGTTTTTCCTTGATATCTTGACATATGTATATGGAACCCTAAGAAGACGAGAACAAAATAATTCTTTAGGCAAAAATTAACAACAATAATAGTCGGAAACAAACTAATGATTATTTCCTTGAAAGAAATAAAGAATTCAAGAGAAGGACCAAAGTGAAGATGAACCCATTTATTAGTTTCACATAAAAATATAAGGTATAAAACCAAAACTTTAGGAGAGAAAAAGAAATTAAATGTTTTACCCAAAACATTTTTTTAGATAAAAAAAAAATTAGAAACCCATTTCTAAAGCTGATCGAAAAATTAAAAAACCCACTTCAAAAGATAGTATGTGAGAAGAAATAAAAACAAAATTCTTGGAAACCCAACTCAAAACTAGAACTCCATCAAAAGGGTTGTAGAAAGAGAACCCAGCCATAACCTTTAAATTTTAGATAAAAGAAAATAAAGCGCCGCATAACTTTAATGTTTTTTTTTCCATCAATTTAAAGAATTCAATTTTAATCATTCAAATTTGTTCAAAAATATTTTATAAACTGCTGCTGATGGAAAAAATGAAACAATTTATAGGATATGTAGGGAGGAGAGAAAAGTAGAAGACAGACGTGGGAGATCCCATGGGTTGAACTCGTATATGTAAAGCACCGGTATAACACGGTTGATCACCTCTTCTCTCCTTCCTCCTCCTATTTTCTCCTTCAAGTAGAATGAAACCAACTCTTCTTCCGTTGGGTAGAATCTAAAACCTGGCATCAGATCCATTCTCTCTCTCTCTCTCTCTCTCTCTCTGTGATTGGCCAAAAGATAACGTATTAATAACTCGGTAAAGGGTACGTCAAGAGAAAAAGAAAGGATCGGACCTAGCCAAAACGTGAACCACGAGGCAAGTGTTAGGCCAAGAAAAAGAAACAATCATCCAATGGAGAGTTGAATGAAAGAGAAAACAATAAGGATTAAGGATCTCTCTCTCTCTCTCTCTCTCTCTCTCTCTCTCCTCTTTTTTCTTGTCTATAGCTGCAAAGTTTGTTAGCAGATTTGGGGTAGTATAAAAAGGGATGTGAACAGTGGGGTTGTCTTAGGTTTAGGTAAAGACGGAGAAAGAGGCTGAGACGAGTGAACTAGGAAAATATTGTAAGTGGGGCCTCTGTTAACGTTTACTAAGGTTTCGTGGAAAATTCCAAGAGGCAGCGGTATGGAAAACAAAAACGTCCTTCGCTTGCTGAGTAATTAAGCGGTAGTTCTTAGGCACCGGCCACCAAGTGCTCTAACTCTCTATAGAAATATGTGATTGATAAGAGCATCTTTTGTGCACTATCTATAAAATATTTGTTAAAGTGTACACTTAAGCACATATGAGACTTTATTTTATGTGCTAATAACTTAAGTAGCTAGCTAAGGAAAAATGCACTTTAATGAGGTTCCCTAAAAATGTTCATTTTCTTTTAGAATGGGACCCACTTTAGTGGTGAGGGGTGCTAAGTGGTCCCATAAAATTCTCCTCTTCTTCCCTTCTCTCTCCTTAAATCTCTCTCCAAATTTAGGTAGCCACTCAAGGCACTTTAGGTAATAAGGGGTTCCACCTATGATTGTAGAGAGTCAATTTTTGTGCGCTAGAGATCATTTTTTGAGTTTTTCGTAGTTTACTAGTTTAAGGCACTTTAGAAAACTCTTTTAGGTAGTGCACTAGAGATGTTCTAACAGAGCAATTTTGTTCACTCTCCTTAAAAAAGGGTGAACAAAATCCTCCTTCATATTGGTTGAAACGTGTGGGTCCCACTAAAAAGTGATGTCATGTTTACCAAAAAACGTATTGGAGAGATGAGCATGAAATCACTTTGTAATAGGATTCACGCCAATTCAACTAATAGGAGAGATGGTTTTGTTAACTCTTTTTAAAGGAAGGTAAACAAATTGCACTCGATGGATAAGGGTGTTAGAACATAACGTGGCGGTGCCATAAGACCACCAAATTAATTTTTGATGCTTATGTATCGAAAGAAACACGGTTCTATCTAACTCAGGTTAATTCTGTTGATGGCTCATGTGGTTGTGTATTGTAGCCATTTAAACCATTGAAAGGATCTTAATTTCCTTACTAAGAGCTATTTGACTCTTATGAAAAAGAGGAAGCCGATTTAATTGGTACAATCAAGGATAAGGAGTTAGCGGAATTTGATCAAGGTTTTTGGAATTTTTCTGAAGTGGGCTTCTAAATGAAAAAGACGTTGAGGGTATCAAGGTATTTGTGGACCTCAATCCAACTAAGTTATAAAGGATGCTGGGAAAGCAAAATGGAAACAAAAAACGCTTTAAAAAATGTTTTGCTTTCCTAAATCTAGGTAGAAGGTTGGTCGAAAGAAAAAAAAAAGTGTTGTGTTCAGATCTATGATTGTTGTTGTTGCTTTATCTATTTCTTCTGAAAACATCTACAAGTTTCACCTTGATTCGGCTCAGGCTACTCAGTCAACAATCAAGTCTTGGGCAAAGATTATTTGGGGGATGATGATGAAATCATATGAAGTTTATTTGATGAAAGCCAATGATATCGTTGAGGTTTTTTCTGGATTTCCTGGTTCGTTTTCAGTTGTGGTGGTTTATTTGGGTTTTGGTTGTCTTTGTTTTAGGCGTTTGGTTGTTTTTAGCTTTGGGGCAATTTTTTTTGTTAGAGGTTTTGGTTGGTTTCTTACCAACCTCGGGTTGTTATTTTTCCTTTGGTTCCTTGCGTCAGATGTCTATCGGAGTGAGAGGTGCCTTTCGTGGCCGGCTCTTTCTCTGTAGTGATGCCTCGTGCCTAGGATTCTTTTTTATCTTTGTAATTGATTTCCAAAGATTAATAAAATCATTTTTGTTGTTAAAAAAAATCCTTTCTAAGAGATGAATAAGAAATTACCGCTTAGAAGTGGGTACAAAAGTCTCAATTCTCGTACTTGGGTTTGGTTCCCGAGGGGTATGGTCACATGAGCTTTGAGAAATATATACTCCCACCGTCCCAATTTTCTTGCCCAGTTTTTAGACTTTCAAGTGTCACAAAATATTTGTCCATTTGACTTTGAAATAAATCAAATTTCCCTTATTATTCATTCTTTATTTGAATAATAGTAACTTTTCGTAATGTTGAGGGGTAAATGTGAAAAATTGTACATTTTTAGGAATCTCTTTAGGTGTAAAAAATTGAATAAATAAATAGAAACGGAGAGAGCATACCACAACTGCCAGCGTGTCCCGGCTCACCGGTCTTTGGTGTTTTGGAAGAACCGCAAGGATGCATTTCCTCGGAAGTCCATTTTCCGCCGACGCAAAATGGAGTATTTCTTGCTTTGTCACGATCAAATAGTACAAGATTGTTTTTCGCCTTGTATTATTCGAAAATTGCCCAATGTTTGACACTTTGACGTCTTCACGTACGGTATCTTTGAGTCTTTGACCATAATTCTTTGTTAGGCCCATGGAAAGAAATTAACGTAGTCATGGTGGAACCACGCATGGAAATATTATCGTTCATGGTATACTATTTTATTTTTGGTGTACCCTTTATCGAGTTATTAATAATTTTTTTGCCGATAAAAAAAAAATGAACATGCTTGCTAAAGTACCCCCAATCATGGTTAGTTATCGATATAAACTTTTTTCCCAATTGGCAAACAGAATACTATATCGTATATAGAGAGTTTGCTCTCTCTTGCCAATAAGAAAAAAAAGAAAAGAAAGGATTTTGAATCTCTCTTATGTTTTTGTTGCTCAAACAAAAAGTTGCAAGCCCAAAAATTTCACACGTGCTATTAACTCATTTGGGTTAGTACTCCAACGTTAAATGGTTAGTGTTTTTTTTCAAGTGAACGACGAAATTAGTTTACCAGAAATTAGTCGATGGGTTGAGCCCAGTCACCATTTTTTACTATCCCTCCTTTTTATCTAGGTCACATGGAGCTTCGGGCCACACAGTCAATATTGCATATGGACACAACCATATGTGAGCAAGTGTAGAAACTAGCTAGAAAGGTGTGTTTGAGGAGAGGTTAAGGATAGTGATACCCTTAAATTGGCTGGTTGAACAAAATCAAACCCTAGGGAGTTCCTAAAAATAAAATTGCCTAAGGAACATTAATTCTTGTGTATTTTCTCACAAGAAATATGTTTTGCCGGCACAAAAATTGTCCAAATCGTAGAAGATAGCTCGAAAGTTTCCCAATGTCTGACTTCTTCATGACTATACTTCTAGTTTTTTGGTAGAATCCATGGACAAGTAGTGTGAGTTTCTGCTATGATATTTTCAATATTTTTGGATTACAAGTTGTCAAGTTTATGTATGTGAGAGAATGACGTGTAAAAAAATACTACCAAAAATACCGTAGTGTGAACAATCGCCCTTATGTAAGTGGTCATGGTTCCTGGTTAATACAAGACTTCTTTTTCCCCCTTGCAATTTTGGGTGCGGCTACAATATGCATCAATTAAATGTGTATACCATATGCACATATTGTATAGATCATATTTTTCCACATCATTGGCTATTGTTAGATTTTTTTTATTGTTTCGTAACTTTTCAGCAACATGATTCATAACATTTTGATACGTTTTGTAACTTTTATTAATAAGAGGTAATGGATTCGTAACTTTTGTATGAGTGCATATGATACACACCAAAATAAGAAGTGTGTATTGTAGTCTTTCCCTCCAGTTTTATGCTTTGATCAAATTTAGTTGGGCTCTAGATTTTGAATTTGTGAAGGAGAAAGTTTTAAAAAATTAGGGGAAAAAAAAGAAGATGAAAGTAAAACATCGCTACAAGAATTAGCAATGACAGTGACGAGGTAGGATTTAGATTTAGCAGGGCCACATATTTCTTTATTACAAAAATTTAAATTGTATAAGTATATATAATCACTTTGCTAAGCCCGATGAAGAGTCAAAACTGTACGAAGATATGCAATTGTCATTTTTTTTATTGAACACATACAATTGTCATTTAATTTTACATGCCCGATCAAAAAGGGTTGACAAGTTGACATTTTAGGGAATTTTTTTCCACACATATATGACAATTTAAAGAATTTTTATACAACCAGAGGACTTGCATGAGCCAATCTCATAAAACCATTTCAAATTAACTTCAACAACATCTAAAACTAATCGTGTGAATATATTTATAGTTGTGCAGGATCCAGGCGCCTTGGCGCCCCCGTGAGCTGGAACGGAGAAAGAAAAATGTGAATTCTCCACTTTTTACAAAATTCAAACACTAATGTTTAAGTTGTGGAATTGTAATGAAATTCCTACACTTCCTAAAAAAAAAAGTGGAATTCTGTTCCTCTTGCATGCAAGAGAGAGCGACAAGGTTGGGGGATTTGAAGTCAAGCGAATTCAACCGAGAGTAAATAAAACGAATACCAAAAGAGAACTGATTTGTGGAAAGTCTGACTTGCTTTTCTTACGCGGAAGTAGAGGGGACAAAACGCAATCCGCGTAGAGTACGCACCCTTGTCCTGTTCAGCGTGCAAAAATGTTCACCTTGTTCGGTTTGGATCTCAAAATTCATCCTGCACGGTCCTCAATAATTATTTTTTATCTCTCTCTATTTATTACCTAAAAAATCCTCCCTCAAAACCTACACCGAACAAAGCCGTTGGGTCACTTACTATGACACTTGGATCCTTCGGTGGACAGGAATGTGGCTGACCGAATCGTTCATATATGCAATGAATAATTTGAGTTTTATCTCGGTGATGGACATTTCATATTTGCATGGACAGAGATGAAATTCAGACCATTAATTGTGAAATGGACGACTTGGAAGTCGCACTACACCCATGTAATGCAATCCTACACTTACCTGCAATGCACTCCTACACTATAGGGTCCCTGAATTTCAATTTCTGGGTCAATTGTTATAATATAAATCGCATATTACTTCTTTTTCAGACCTGTTTATTTGACAAAACAACTTGCTAAGAGCATCCCCGTTTGGCTAACCCCCCCACCCAAAAAAAAAAAAAACCCAAAAAAAATTAGGCTCTTTATTCTACCTCCTTAAATTATTTTTGCTACAGTAATTTGGTGCGGCACTGTTCACGCACTTTTTTTTTTTATTATTTCTTCCAATTGGTTTTCCCATGGCAACCTCTATGTGTCTGGGGGTCCACTACTT
Source organism: Vaccinium macrocarpon (assembly GCA_022606695.1). NCBI lineage: Eukaryota > Viridiplantae > Streptophyta > Magnoliopsida > Ericales > Ericaceae > Vaccinium > Vaccinium macrocarpon. The sequence continues at coordinate 30,125,562 of CM040171.1, read as the reverse complement.
TTTCTGTACCGAAAACATCTCCCCAAGCAGGGAGATTAGCTTTTAGGTAGAATATATATATAACTCAAACTTCTTATCCACACTCCCGGATTTAAAGAAAAAATGGATTTTTTTTTTGTGTTGCAAATTTTTTTTGGAAAATCCGATCCGTCCAATGTGTTCAGAAGGTGTTTTCTAGAGTCAACTTGAAAAATATTTTTAAAAAAATACCGGGAAGGGCTTGATTCAAGTAGTTTTCGCTAAAAATATATATTTACATTTTTTGCGAAAATTTCTTGGATCAAGCCCTTCCCGGAATTTTTGTTTTGAAGATTTTTTGCGCGAACACCTGAAAACACATTGCGAACACATTGAACGGATCGGATTTTCCAAAAAAAAATTGCAACACAAAAAAACCCCATTTTTTCCTTAAATTCGGGAGTGTGAATAAGAAGTTTGAGCTATATATATATAGATTTGAGGGGAATAGTTTTTTTTTATCACAAAGGGGAATAGTTTAATATAGTAAAGTTAACATAAAGAGTCTGATTTTTGTGAATTTTTAATAAAGTAACTTGCTAATTTATAAAAGGTATTTTTGAAATTAAATTTAGTAAAAATTTTGGTGCTCCAGATAAGGATCAAAGCATCCTTATCAAGCTAATATAGGGAGACAACCCTCTAAAACCCCCCCAAAATCCGCCTCTCTATTCTCCCTCTCCAAATTATTTTTGCTACAATGTCAAATCAAATTTGAGTAGCACTGTTCACCTGTTCAGTTTCCGTTGGGTTTATGGGAAGTTTCCGTAAAAAGAAAGAGAGAGAGAGAGAGGGGAATAGGTACTACTCCTACTTCTTTGTACTTTACTGGACGAAAACCAACTCCCAAGGCAGGGAGATTAGTTTTTTAGGGTTTTTTTTTTTACATTTGGGGGAATAATTTAATATAGTAAAATTTATATAGATAGTCTGATTTTTTAATTTTTAATAAAGTGACTTATTTATTTGTAAAAGTTGTGTTTGTAGTTAAATTTAATATTTTTTTATGAGTCTGATAAAGATGCTCTAAAGCACATACACTTTTAACAAAAATACCAGAAGCACACCCATATTTACCTAATTGCACACAGGTCCACAACTTGTTGAATTACACAAAATATCAACAAAAATGCTACTCCCTCAATTTCATAATTTTAGTCCTCTACGAAATTATGTGTAATTTTCAAACTAAAAAATAATGTACTTACAAATATAATTTGTTCAGCAATATGAATCTTGTTTGATAGATCTCATTGTGAACTTTTAAACGGTTCGAAAAAATTTTCAAAAATTATTTTATAGATACATTATTTTTTAGTTTGAAAATTGCACGTAGTTACGTAGGGGACTAAAATTATGAAACAAAGGGAGTATAAGCCTATAACCACTCCCATTTTTACATTCACTAAGTGCACATATATTCTCATAAGTATTGGGGTCTCACACACTAGACTACCTAGGGCCCAACACTTACGTATGTGTTTGTGTATCGGAATAAGGCCTTATTTAATTTTTTTTTGCATTCGTTAGTTTTGAATGAAGATTTTGTGATTTATAGATTTCTCTCGACAAGACGACTCTAACAAGTATAAATTTATAGTTAAACCAAATATTTTTTTGAATAAAGCCAAAATAGATGGATTATTGGCCAATAATTCACTTATTTTGGCTTTATTCAAAAAAAATTGAGTTTTGCCCATAAATTTATACTTGTTAGATTTGTCTCGTCGAGAGGAATCCAGAAACCACAAAATTTTGATGCAAAACTAACGAATGCAAAAACAATTTGAATAAAGACAAAATAGAAAAACCAAAAAACTAAAAACCGGTTTTTTACCCAAAGGAAGCCCAAGGGGTGGTTTGGGTAAATTGAAAAAACTATTTTTTTGGTTTATTGATTTTGTCCTTATTCAAAAAAAAATTGAATTCGTTAGTTTTCGGTCGATTTTTTGTGATTTTTTGGCTTGTCTCGACGAGAGGAATCTAAAAAGTATAAAATTATTAGCCAAACTTAAAATTTTGTGAATAAAGACGAAGGTGACTCCAAAAAATCGGTTTTTTGGATTATTTTTCGTCTTTATTCACAAAACTTTAAATTTGGCTAATAATTTTATATTTTTTAGATTCCTAGATTTCTCTTGTCGAGACAAGCCAAAAAACACAAAAAATCGACCAAAAACTAACAAATGCAAAAAAAAAATGAATAAGTACAAAACAAAAAAACTAATTTTTTCAATTTACCCAAACCGAGCCTAAGTATGGATGTAGAATACTCACATGAGTGTTAAGCCCGTAACACACTCGACGATTGACTGACATGAAATTTTGTGGTAAAAAATATGAAAAGTTACTACAAATCAAACATGTATGCAACCCAAAGAAATATCTTTAACAAGTCCACCAAACCGTACAGCTCTTCCATGAGTACTGATTACCACAAAGCTCTATTTTTTGGAGTTTTTTTTTTTTTTTTTTTTTTTGAAACACATTTAGTTTGTTCTCGTGGAGTCGTGGTAGAGAAATAACATTAAAATATTTATATTAAAAAAAACAATTAAGGGAACAGTACATCAATTACTGGAAAATGTAGAAGGAATTAGGCCTTGTTTTCCAATAGATTTTAGGTCCATAAAATCTCACATTTTATGACATTTCAATCTCAACACATAAAATGTAAAAGTCATTTTATGAGATTTTTATAAAATCCTCCTAAAATCTATAGAAAAACTACTACATTTTATCAGTTGAGAAAACAACTTCATTTTATTATATTTCCATAAAATACTCATTTTATGAGATTTTGATAAAATCGACCTAAAATTTATTGAGAACAAGGCCACTGATATTTTGGTTAAAAAAATCCAAGGGTTTCACCCTTGCAACACATTAACCCTGAACTTTTGATTTAAACAATTAAAACCCTACGCTTTGTTTTCAATTACATTCCTCAACATCCGTAAATGCCATGTCTACTTTCGTTAACCCCTCCCTCGTCTGGTGGCGGAAATATAACTATCGAAAACCTTCATTTTTCTCATTCAAAACCCTAGTTTAACCTCCTCAACACATGCCAACCCTTGTTTCTCGCAAGTTTCTAAACGTATAGTAACTCAAGAGGCACCGTAAACTCTCAGAGATAATATGAACCAAACTACGTACCGAAGACAGAGCCCTAGTTTTCCCCCTCAACACACGCCGACCCTTATTCTCATAAGTTTCTAAATGGATAGTAACGTTAGAGGAACCGCAGACTCTAAGAGATAATATCAACCAAACTACCGAAGACGGTGGCGCAAAATTTGGGGAAAAAATCAGTCTGATAAATCGTAAAATTGCTTTTTCTCAATGTTGATGGATGATTGATTCATTTTTTTCCCGTGAACTTAAACTTTGTTAATCATAAAAGAATATCAAATTTAGCCAACACCACAAAATGAGGAGTTTAAAAAAGGTAGACGGAGCGTTACCGAATGTTGAGGAATGTCATCGAAAAGCAAGCTCAGGATTTTAAATGTTCAAATTAAAAGTCCAGAATTTCATTTGTTACAGTGAAACCCTAGGTTTTATTTAGGTAATTTGCCCTACAAGTTTACACAATATAACAAAGATAAAAGGAAATTGGTACAATACACACCCCTTATTTGGGTGTACCATATGCACCTATTGTATGGTCTAAATTGTAACACTTCATCGGTAATCGTAACATTTTTAGTTTTTTGTAACTTTTCAGCAATATGATTCTTAACATTTTCTATGATTCATAATATTTTGGTGTGTCTCGTAACTTTTAAAAAAAATCGTACCTTTCACGAAAAATTCATAACTTTCATACACACCCAAATTAAGAGCGTGTAAAATAGGTTAAAGGGTTGGGTTTGGGGTAAATAGTAACCTGGGCCATCTGGGACACAGTGAAATGGATAAATCAACCATAAAGTTTAAAGCCTGCCACAAGGCCGATGATCTTGAGCCCAATTGCTTTACCCGATAGATGGGCTTGGGTGTGGTGCCTAGTCCTTGGGCTGGATTGGGATCTCTTCAAGGATGGCCCAATAAGGCCCACCAACGAAATTACATAAATAAAGAAAAAAAGAAAGCAAGAAAGAAAGAAGACCCTAGCTTAATGCACATCCTATATCTTGTCATAACATATACTCCACGTTAGAATACTAAAAAAAATAAAATAATAGTTGCTCATAGAGCACACCGCATGGTGACACATTAATTTGTGTGTACTTCACCGCCAAATGTATAGCTCCACACCATTGGGCAGTAGAGAAAATTATTGGAGCACTATGTGGTGATGTTTCAAGTGAACTAAACAATCACTTGAGTACCAGACACCCCAGGATGACTCAAATTATACCTCTCCGAATCCAATCCTTGAAAATGTGTTCGTTCATTATATTGAAGCTTTTGACATCAATTCTCTTTTGAAATTACAAATAACACAACTCCAAGCTACAACCTCTTGAGATCGAGTGAGACTCCACTACTACTATTGCTTTGATCAACGAAGAGCACCTCGAATATTCACCTCACCTGATTTTGATAGAAACCATTGGATGTAACTTGAAACACACTCTCCGTGAGGACAACAAGGTGGCCGATGGACTTACCAACATTGGGGCCGACCAAGAAGACAAGATGGTGTCACACATTACTCCGCTAAATGAGATCATACCACTCGAGGCAGACATGAGAGGAGTGGCGTTTGAACATCATTAATTTTTGTTTTTTCATTCCAGTCTACCGAAAACACAAGAAATCATCCATCCTATTTAATCTTTTTTACGTCGCTTTTTAATTTCTGGAATGAAATTTTGTCGTAATAGGACGTTTTAAAATTTCAATCAAAATGTCATACGGTAGTACTAGCCTGAAACACCAAAACAAGTAGGAGTAGTAGAACAAAGTAGTTCACCCTTGAGCAGATGTTCTGGCCCAACTTCTAATGGATGAGTGAAGAAGGCCCAAGAGGTGTTTGTTTAACAAGCCCGGGGACTTTAGTCAACTTGTTCTCTTAAAGCCACCCAAAACTTGTGGCCAAAAATAGTAGGAAAAAAAGATTATCATAAATGAATATACAACACACGGAACCCTTATCTTCAATTCTGATATAAGTGCGATGAAGTCCCAACAGATAGTGGTGTTATGTGACATGACAATTTTTCGTGACAGAAGTCACGAGATATCATACCTACACTTTGACGATCAAAAACAAATATAAATAGACAATGATTGTTTGCAGTAAAAGAAAAAAAGAAAAGGATTCTCACAGTTTTTTCAATAACCACTGCTTCAAATGCATACTTACCTTTCCGCTGATACAAAAAGAAAAAGGCGTAATTACCCTTCTATTAGTGAAAGATGTATGAAGAGGTGAATGGTTGATGTATGTAAGTGTAGTTTTATTAATGTGCATATTTAATAAAGAAAAAGTTGCATGGTCAACCAACCCCGAGTCGTTAATGAGAAATTTGAGGTTTGGCTTGTTAAGTACTCAATTTTGTTTTACTATTTCATTAATGATCTGAGCTCTAACAGATTTTTTTGACTCATATAACTAACAAGTAGAGCAAGCTTGACTCACATAAATAAATACAACTCTTAGGTTTGAGATCAATTCACCTAAGAGTCTAAGCTCAAGTTGAACACAATAAAACCTCGCATCCTTTACACCTCCATCAACGTGGCCCGATAAAAGGAAGGATCTAAGGTTGTTGCTATGTAGTCTCGTGAATATTCGGCTCATCTGTTTCTTGGATGAACAACATAGATTTCATCATGCAAACACAACAACGAACGGTTTGGATACAATTGTGCCGAGGTAAAATCTGGACCATTTATCCGAGTAACAGGCAGCTAGAATGTACGCAACTTTTGCGTGCACAGGACTACACAACAACAACCCGAGGTGGGCCAGGTCCTAAACGTCCAAGACGATGTGGATAAAATTGACATTCAGTGAGATAAAAAGGGTACTATTGTCATTCAGCAAAACTGTTGGAACCACTATATAAACCCTACCCCCCTTCTGCTGCAGCGGTCGCCTCTCTCGCAGCCTCGCTAGGGTTTCTCTCTTGTTCTTCTTCCATTTCTCTATTTGCAGGTCTGTATGTACCAGTTCGTATGATTCTTTTGCAGTAATAGTGTAAGTAGTAGATCAATTTCGTATCTCTCTATGCGCAGCCCTTAAGATCGCCTTCCACTTTCTCCCATGGAAGCGCTTCGAGTCATAGCTGCGCTACATCAACGCTCTACATACACTCTTATGTATGCGCATTGCTTGTACATATACGTGTATGTATAGTTTGGGGCTTCTCTTTAGGGTTTTCCTTTTGAGACCCCTCTCACCCACACTCATCATTTTCTGGGGCATCTCAAACTCTTCTGGATCTGAATTTCCATTTTCAAGACCCTTTGGATATTTAGGTTTTCTTTTCCTTTGTATCTTTAGGTGTCTTTGTTAATTGGATTTTCAGCCCAGAAATTCAATTTGAAATGCTGATTTTAGTTGGGGGACATCCAATTCACACTAGCGTTCTTCTTAGTTCTTTACTTTTTGTGCTTTCATTTGGTTGGTTTTCGTTGAATTGGCTGATTTTGTTGTCTTTTCTGGTTGCATTGTGCGCAATTGCTTATTTTGTTCATACCCATATGAAACAATGACAGCTTTGAGCAAATCTTTTAGTGTTTGCTGTTTTTAAGATTTTAATGGAAGGGAAAAGGGATGTATGGTGGCATGAATGATGAAACAATTAGATGTCTGAATGGAGTTTTCCCTGAAAGAAAATTTTGAGGCTTATTGATATTCTGACATTGCCACTGTTTTTCCCTGTTTTCCCTTGTTTTGTTTCTTTTCTTGATTTCTCTTTTGCTGTTGGAGCTCTTTGGATCAACAGTACTGATAGGGAAATTACTCTTGGGAAATTACAGAGAACATGTCATTTAGTGCTATGGTTGATGTATGATATGAGTGACCGAAATAGTTTAAGTTGAAACCTCCATTCTTCTATTAATCCTGCTTTAATTTTCATTCCTTTTTACTCTTTAGTTATCGATTTTTCTCGTTTGATCTTTGATGTATTTGTGTTAACTTGTTGGTGAAAAAATCGTAATTTGCGATTGGACGAATGATTGTGTGTAGTCGGAAAATGTTAAGATACGCATTTTGGTTTCCAGAAATTTCCAAGCTCCCTCATGGGGCTCATTGTCTTTTGGGGAGAGAAAGGAAAAGCAAAGTGTGGCAAGAATGATGAAACAATTAGATGTGCGGATGGAGATATCCATGAACTGAATTTTTGAGGCTTATTGATATTCTGACTTTGTCACTCTGTATCCTGCTCTTGAATAAGCTTATGTATCTGAGTTAGATATTTTTGGATGAACAATGCTACGTACGAAGGTCGTGGAAATATAGAAATGAAGTTGTACACAGGTCGTAGAAATATAGTACTAATCTTGTACATGCTTTTGATCATATGTTACGTGTAAATTTTGTTACCTAATATGTGTTTCTATTTTTGTTTGAGTTTTTTAGTTGTGCAGTAGCAGTCAGTGTCAAGTCAGTTTAGATTTCACAACTGGTTGTATGCTTAGTTGGTAGTTTTGAAAATTTTTGTCATATTATGTGGCTCCTATTTTCTGTAGGTTTCAGTTAAGAAGAGTTTATGTTGCAAATATGGGATTGTATTGATGTTACTTCTGAGTAATTATTCTGTGGTCTTGGAGGATAGTCACATGGTATCCCTACTCCCTAATCTACCGCACATTTCTATTGCATCTAGATAACTAGTTTCACGGAAATTTGATGGACACGTAGTATTGGTTTCATAGAAATGTGTGGTGGATGAGGGTGTTGGGAGTTCACGTGACGTCCTCCAAAGAGATAGATGAGAGTTTTTTTGTTCTTCCTTCTCTTTATCTTTTCTGCTTTTGTTCCCTTTTTGTATTTGCTCTAGTTTACTTTTTAAAAAGTCTTGCAACATGATATGGAATCAGTGATTGTGTATATTTGAATAACCAACGTTTTCTAACTTGGAGTATTATTTATGCTTTCAACTAACCATTATCTCTTCGTCAACCTTATGTTATTCTGTACCTGATAAATGGTCATTTCAATTCTCATCAATACTATCTCTAGCCCTTACTCAAATTTAAACTTAGATTCAAATTTGAGTAAAAAACACCCAAAATAGAGCTCCACTCCTTCACCAAATCTAGAACCAAATTGAGTGTTTAGCTCAAAATTTTCACCATATTAGGTGAGCCAATTCCTACACCAAAATTTCGACGGCTATTTGTTTGTGGTGTTTACTGGCTGTTAGGTTTGAACTGTTAAGGGTTTGAAATCAGAGGAAAGGACTGAAAGAGCCCATTAACAATCCAAGCTTTTTCTTAAATTTCTACTCAAATTTGAGTAAAGAACCGAGTAAAGTCATGCATTTTTTGCTTGAGAAATTACTGTATGAAGTGTAATAGTAGTATGATTTTTCTTTCGTGCGTGGAAATAATGTATGAAGTATCATTGCAAAAGGAGATTACTTTCTTTTCCTTGATCAAAAAAATAGCCAGTTATCTCGGAAGACCAACAGAAATCAAAACATATTCTTCTTGAAAACTAGAAGAGATCCCCAGTAAGTCAAACCTTTTTAATTTGAAATACCTTGAAAACTACAGCTTTTGAAATACAAATGAAACCGAAGGTGATAGCCTAGATGATAAGGACGGGTGGGCTTGAGTGCTTCTTTTTCTATCTAGTACTTAGGTGGTGTTGTGGTGACAGACTTGCTTTTTCCGCACAATAGTTATGGTTCAAAACAAACACTCCGCAGCGGGTTGAGAACTTCTATAGTCACGCCCAAGGAGAGTAGGTAGAGGAGATCTCCATAAAATTACCTTTTCAAGTTTTTTTTTTCTTAAATGGTATTTACATAATTGATATATCTATAATTATAGAAAGTATAGTACTAGTAGAATGCAATTTCCTTTTCTAGGAATTTTACCTCTACCTTGGAAAAAGCAAAAAAAAAAAATGGGGGACGGGGGCTGCTCTGGGTTTGGTGTGGTCTTAGCCTAATTTTCTACTATGATAAGGGTGCGAACTGCGAATTAAAGTCCGGATTAGGACTGGAGGTCATATTGCGATGAATATGTATGCAGGCTACGAATTGCTAATATACTGAAGTAGTAGATAAGAGCATCTCTGAGATGATCTCTAAATGAGTTCCGACTAGGCAAGATGGCTAAAAGTATAGTCAGACACATCCAAACAAGCTAACAACATCAACAAAATCAAAGAAAATACTATGTAAACAAAGACCCAAGCAAACAATCAGACCAAGACCAATCAAACACCCTGTCTCAAACCCTAAATATTCCTAAAGCTAGCTTTCAACGCGATCAGCGATGCCTGCAAGGCTGCAAAAACAAAATCAAAGGAACGGGAGGCAAAGATAAATCATTAGATAGCACATCATTGCGGGATACAGTATGAGGCAAAGGTTAATCGCTTGACTTATATATAAAAATAGCAAAAACTCCAAGCTATACACGGGCACACCCAAGTTAGACTGGCAGACTCAAAAGCAGAAGAAAAAAAAAGAAGGGAAATTTAGTTTTTGAAGATTGTTGATTCTTTAGTTGCTTTTGTCGACCTACTTTTTTTTAATACTCGTCGTTGGAAAAATTATTTAAATATTATATCTTAGAGTATCTCCACTCCTACACCAATTTTTTACTCAAATTTGAGTAAAAAATTGGTTAAAAACTTGATTTGATATCACCCCTCAAATGGAAAACCACTATTTTACCAAATTCAAGTTAAAATTTTGTCAAAAACAGTTTTTTTTTTCTTTCCCATTTTGGCTCCAAAACTTTCCCACAATTTTGTCAAAACAGTTTTTTTTTTTTTCCCAAAAGGAAAAGGGTGTAGAAGCCATCAATAAAACTTGTAGATCAAAAAAGGCTTCCTCCAAAAAGTATCCAACTTTGCCGTGAGGTGGAAAGGAACAACCCAGCAAGGTTTGCTGAATCCTTTAAGGGAGGTGCCTTCCTCATCTTAGGCTGAACGAAAAATCTCAAGTCAATCCAAAGGGCATCAAAATCTGAAGTCCATCCAAAAGGCATAAAAAAAACAATTGAATACATAGAAGCAGAAGATTTGCTGCCAAACATGTCTTCAAGGCCAAACAAGCCGAACACAAGTGCAGTGAACATGAATAGAGCCGTTGCTTTTATTTGATGTTGGATTTGGTGTTGAGCAAATTTGGTGAAGAATTTGAGTAAATTTGGTGTTGAGCAAATTTGATGAAGGATTTGGTGAAGGGGTAGAGTGGGATTTTTGGTGATTTTTACTCAAATTTGAATTTGGTGAAACATTTGATGTAGGAGTGGAGATGCTCTTAAGGCACAATTTTAAGACTAAGTCTAGGACACTCTAAACTCTTGGGGCGGCCTTGCTAGAGAGCAAAGCAATGACATACCAAGATACTGTAGGAGGGTGAGTGCCCGCGGGGTGGACACTGTTGTGGATCCATGAAGATATATCCACACCATTGAAAATAGAGGGGAATCCCACAACAAGCCAGATAGCCGAAGCACGAGGGCAATCACGAATGGCATGGAGGACATTCTCTTTAACACTGGGACTGATGGCAGGAATCAGATGGCACAGTGTGACAATGGAAAAGGTTATCCTTAGTAGGAAGCCGCTTTCGCAGCACCAACCAAATGAAATGTTGAATGCATGGAGAGCAAGGACCTTAGTTCCTTCTTCAAATAAAGGAATGCCTTTTTGATACCCTACCAAGTAGTGGATGGTCTAGTGCATCTTGGATTACGAATGTTATAACGGCCCCGAATAACACGAGACTGTTTGTACCATATCTGGACCCTACACGTGATAGATTTGGAAGAGAGGAGAAAATCTTGAATACACTAACTGATATCCCTACAATTTAGGAGATTGATATCTCTAGAAGAAAAGAGATCAGGCAATTACTTAAATTGTAGGAGCTATTTTTGAATTTCCATTAGGCCGAAATAACTTGTGAGAAATTACTGAGAAAAGTGGGTAGTTATATCTCGGCCAAATAGGACACTTGTCAGCCATTCATCATTGGCAGAATGGAAGAAATTTAAAGAAGCTGATTTAAAGGATTGTGGTTCTAAATAGTGGACGGTTATCTTCAGCGGTTAAAAGACCCATTGATTTTATAAATATTAATCATTGGCCACCATTACAAAGGTCCACACACCATCAAAACTCATAACAGCAAGTTGTTTTGTTTTAGTATCACTTCCTAACTATCTAGTTAATCGATCTCCTTTCTCTTTCTTTCTCAATCATGTTTTCTTCTTCTTATCTCCTTCCTTCTTCCTTTTCTTCTATGTAATCTTGTTGTCTTAGTTTGTTGAAGTCATTTTTCAAGGCATTCGAACTGTGTTAACTTAGTTGCTCTTTATAAAAGTTATCACATCGCTTGAAGGAGTTATTTGTGTATAGGTTTAGGCGCATTTTCCATCTTTATATTTGGAGATTTTATATCTCTTGACGCGCCCTCTCACTTTCACAGCACTACTTAATGTTGGCTCTAGGGATGGCAATTTCACCCAAAATCGATAGATACCCAAACCAAACTGACCCAATTGGTGCGATTTTTTATATATTTTTTTCCTACCCATGGAGTAGGTTTGGTTTTCAAAACACAATACCTGGCGGGTTTGAATTTGGGTTTGGTCTTAGGAAGTATTCAGCCAAATCCAAACCGATCCATCTAATGTTATACACACACACACACATAGTATTTTTCATGTACATGTAATTTTTATTTTTCAATTCATAACTTTTAGCGATTTTTTATTTTATCTCCCTCCTTATTTCTCTCAAATCCCTTAAAAATCTCAAGAATCTCTATAGGAACCTCTTAAAAAAAGTTTATTATTTAGTTATTTTCTTTGATTATGTTGGAATTTTGACGTTTAATAGAAAAATCATATGGTATATTACTTTTTTATTTTAATATATAATATTTTTCCTTCACATGTTCATTAATGGAATGAATATTAATGCGGGTTTGGTGCAGTTTGGATAAAATTCAAATCCATATGGTTTGGGCATGGTGCACTAAAATTCATACCCATCGGATATCGGTTGGATTTGGGTATAGATAAATACTTTGGGTTTAGGTATGGTAATCGTAAAACCCGGACCAAACCGATCCATTGCCATCCCTTGTTGGCTCTATAATTTCTCTTGCCCCTGGAGAAATTTGTGTCAACAGAGACCAAAGAGATTGATCCTCGTTATGGAGTTTCCAAACGAGTTTAGCAATGGAAATGTTGTTGGCGAGACTCCTGCTTTTGAGTCCCAAACCGTCCAGACTTTAGGAGCATCATGCTCAACTTGCGAGCGACACAACCACAATCACAGCCAGTGATGACATCATCATTTTTCTTATTTCTCTTTCTATCTCTCTTCACTTGTTACACTTGCTGACATCATCAAAACTAAACTAAACTATCTAACCAAACATAGCCAGTTATGTGTTGGAAACTTGTGCCTGTTTTGCAACTACTCACTTAAATTAAAATGGCTTTAGCACGTTTTGCAACTGCTGATATAAATTAAAAAGGCATTAGCATTTTAAGCTAGTAAGTTAAAGACAAGTTATTCCATTGACTTTTAAAAAATTGCTTATAATGATTTGACTTAAGAATGTTATTTCACGTTCTCACCCAATTTGAGATTGGAAAAATTGCTCGAAACTACGTAACTTAAGAATGTGTGCTCTCGTTATGGAGCAACCTGTCTTTACAATTAAGCTAGGTAATACAAGACGGACACGTCTTTACAAATCTTCCTTTGGGTAAAAAATCAAAAACCGATTTTTTAAAAAACCATTTTGTCCTTATTCAAAATTTTTTTTGCATTCATTAGTTTTACATCACGATTTTATGGTTTCTCAATTTTTTTTCCAAGTATTTTGACTTTATTAAAAAAAAATATTTGGTTTGACTATAAATTTATACTTGTTAGATTCTTCTTATTGAGAGAAATTTAAAAATCACAAAATATTAACGCAAAACTAACAAATGCAAAAAAAAAAGAAGAGAGACTAAATTGATTTTTAAAAAAACCAAAAATTGACTTTTAACCCAAAGGACGGCCTAAGTCGGGCGTTACAAACGAGTTAAATTTCCACTCAAACGGAGCTTTAGCCTTGTATTTTTTTTTCCAGGAAAAACAGGTAGCTTATGTGGTTTTACATTTTTCGAACCTTGGAAGCAAAGCGCACATCAGCCCCGTTGTCCAAGTCCTGCACTGAAACCAAAACTCCTCTCCGATGCGTGGCAGTCACCTCCGAGCGTAACGTAGCTCTTACCCCAAGCATAACAGACTCTCTCTCTCTCTCTCTCAGGTCGACTACGAACCAGTAATCTGCGCAGAGATTCGTCTTCCCATCGATCTCAACTTCATCACTCAAACCTCTCTTCTCCCCCAATTTCCAATCACAGTCATGATTACGCAGGTAATTCCGGATCTGCCACCACTTTTTTCAACGATACCGTATTGTATTTGTATGCGTATATAATTATGATGGGTTTTGGTTTTTGATCGGAATACGCAGCAAAGGAGTTTATCGGGGTCATCACAAAGCCCAAGATCTCCATCTGCTCAACCGTTTCTATCAGTCTCTGTTACTGATCCTGCTAAGATGGGAAATGGGGTTCAAGCTTATATCTCCTACAAAGTCATCACCAAGGTATGGAACATAGCGTTGGTGTTTAATGTTTTCAGAAGTTGTTCGGATAAAAGTTTTTGCTGGACGATAATCATTATGTTATAGGAGTTTCTAGGTAACAACATTCAAGAGTTGATAATGTTTATCCAGACTATCAAATGGAATTGTCCGATATTTTCTTGATGTTGAACCGGTGTTTAGAGTTAATTCAGTTTGTACATAAGATTGAGTTTATAATTTCCCGTTTTTTGGCTTTGCAGCTCTTGTTCTGAATTGGAGTAACCTTTTTGAAGAGTTTTTTATTTTATTTGAATTTTTTGGTTGACAGTTCTGTTTTGGATAGCTGGGTGATTTAACTGTGGAGAGATGGGTTTGAAGTGAGGAAGATTTTGGTCAATTACAATATTGCTAAGATTTTGGTCAATGGGCTTGAGTTAAAATTAGTTTTTTCCATTTCATAACGGACACCTGAATAGGAGTGGTATCGGGATACAATATTGCTTTGTTTTTTTTTTTGTTTTAGCTTTAGAATGGTGTGTGCATTGCAAATTGAACATCTACCAGATTCTTGGATTTAATGAGGGAAGGGAGGAAATTAATTCGTAACAGTTTGCCTTTTTTTTTTTTACCTCGTATCTGTAATGGGAAGACGGAAGAATGGATCGAGAAGCGTTTAACGATATTTGGGAAGTAGATTTATTCTTTTGCTAGAAATGTGAGATTAGTACACACTTTTACCAGAATACGAATTTACAACTAGTCAATTAAGTGATTACCTGGCTGGAAGGAAACAATGATTACATGTATGCACACATTGTTTTATTATGTTCTTTGATGATAGGGCCTAGAAACAGGACCCGGGGACCCTAAAGTGCAGGTGCACCACAGGGGTGTGGTGCGCTATCCAAGCCATTCATCCCTACAATCAATGGTCCAGATTTCAAAAAGTATCCCACAGGTAAGATATACTTGTAGCAAATCTGGACCATTAAAAATATTTTTTGACAGCTTGGATTGTGCATTGCTCCGCACCCCTGCACTACAGCGTCCCTGGTTCCCTAGAGACATGTCCAGGAAGAAATTTAATGTCCATGTCAATGTTCGTTGACTAGGGCTTCCTTGAGGGTAGTGTGTGGATGGGTGAATAGGCAAGATTGTTTATGATATGGATGAAAATTTTATTTCAGCAGGTTATTGACTCATTTGCAAGCTCCAACACATTAATTAAGCGCTTTATACCCACACAAAATAGTGCAGTAATAGTTACATAACGGGTTATGATATCTGCAGACATAATAGAGAAACAAGGGTATCTGCACATGATAGTCCAATAATAAATCCATTGGATTGCTGGGGACTTTGGAAAGGCATCTGCCTTCCTAGGGATACTTTGCTAATGTGTACAAATGCAACAGCACTGCGGCAGGAGTTCGTATAGGTTGTGATGTTATTTTCCTTGTGATTTTAGCCCGTTCTCAAAGAGGACCCTGCAAGTAACACTGTATCCAGGCTCCCTTGGTGCTTTTTTTTTGGTGGTGTTGAGTATTTTCACACTCGTCTATGAAGAAAAATAGTTAAGTACATATATTGATCGAGAGATAGACATGAAAAAATCTTTTAAACAACCACCTCTGTGAGAAAACACATGTGCACTCATGTTGGAAAAAATTATCCTCGAGAAAGAGTTTTAAATACACCTTAGGTGCACGAAAACAAAGGAAAGAGATACCAAGCAAGAGAAAATATGAAGTAATAATAGGGTAATAAAAAGATATTAATTCACACCTTAAGTATTTAGTACTGTATATAAATTTTATTTCCTGATATTTGCTAAATCAATTTTTTCTGTTCACATGAATAGTAAATTATAATATTGATTTGTATTACCCGATTATATTCTTATAATATTCCTATCCGCTCCCCCGTGCTCCCAAACAAGGAGCTTCTGTGATCCTCTGCCCCCCACCCCCCTTTCGTGCAACTTAGATATACACATCCAGAGAATGATCAATGTGATTGCCATTGGAGTCTTGAATTGTGAACTCCCTGATTCCCCAGTTATACGAGGCTCTAACACCCCTGTCCTTTTCTCTTGTCTGGATCTCTGCAACTATTCTAGCTCTGTTGCAAGCAAACCTTTATGTGAATTACTGATGCAGATAGAATGATGAAGTGCTTAACGGGTATAGTATTATCTACAAAATAATATACTCAGATGACTTTTTTTGAAAGAAATAAATGCTTGTACAAAAAATAGAAATCTGTATCACAATATTATTTCATATATTCAGATAGAAAGCTCAACCCTTGAGTCCTATATGTTATAGATGGTCTCTGGTTAGCACGAGGTTAAGTTTTGCAATATATGGTTTTTTATTTTTATTTTTATTTTATTTTATATATATTTTTATTTTTTATCTTCTCGGCTTATGCTAGAGACGTGAGGTTGTAACACTAAAACTCAGAATTCATGACGGCACATTAGTAGTAACTAGTAGGTAATTTTATACTCTCGCTATAATGGAGAATTCAATTACATGCATTAACTTTTGCAAACATATAGACATTCAATTAATGTTGTGGGTGAGATTTGTTACCTTTTCTATGATAGCATTTGAGTTATGATTTTACTCTCTTTGTAGTTTGTACTAAAATGGAAGAGTAAATTTATATTACCTATGTAATTTACTACTCGCCTTTTTAACTTTTTTTGGCAGACAAATTTACCTGAATACCAAGGGCCAGAGAAGATAGTCATTCGCCGTTATACTGATTTTGTTTGGTTACGTGATCGTCTTTTTGAGAGATACAGGGGTATTTTCATTCCTCCTCTTCCAGAGAAGAATACTGTAGGTAACAATCCCACCTTTTTCTCTGTTAATTTTAATTCTTAGGCTTAGTTTGCCAAAAGATAAAATGAGGTGGAGGTGATAAAATGAGATTGATTTTAGCAAATGAAGTGGGGAGGTGATTTTATCTCTAATGAATCTGGACATATATTCACTTGATTTTATGAGATTTCCATTTTAGCAAATGGAAAACCAAGCCTTAGAAGACATCATATCTTCCATGATAATATAATTGCTTTGCTTTCATTATATTTTTGACATTGTCTTGTGGACATATGAAAACAAATAAAAAGATAATAAATTTAGAAAAAGGTGGAAAGGGGAACATATGAGGTTTACATAGTTTGGCTGTGGCCTAGTTCCATGGGTGCAAGTCAATGGCACTGCCTTCCCCTCTCAAATGAGTGCAATGTCCAATCCTATTTACACACTAATAGATTAACAAGGATAGCATTTAGCTCATCTTTCAAACCTACCAAGATCTTGTAATCCATAGGGAGAAGAATCAGAAGATCATAGAATTTTTAGTCTTCAGGAAATCCTTCAAAACTTGTTAGTAGCCATGTAACCCTGGAGGTGATTTAACTTTCTTCGTTCTTTTAATAACTTATTCGATAAAGCAACTTTTAGTTGTGATTTAGGACTATAAATAAGTTTCTGATGAAATTAGGTAATAACTAATAACTGCCTTCTATGTTTGCTATCAAGCTATTATTGAGCTATACAAGTATGACATGGTAACTTAGTGAATGGTTCCAATGTTCCATTGATGATGTTATCTTTAAGAAATATGTTACTATATTAGTCAATCGCAACAAAAATTTGATCTACCTAGATAGGTAGAGAAAGAAACTTCAGCACTATTTTCCAAGGTTATGAATCCCGTACCGGCTTGGTTACCAGCTCTCGTACTGGTACGGTACGGTACTTGCCAGTACCGAGTACCGTTTCGGATTCAGTGGTACTATTTGGATATATCTATATCGAATTTTTTTCTCATATCATCCAATTCGTCATGAAGTAAAAGCTGTTTCGGATTTAGTGGTACTACCTGGATATATCTATATCGAATTTTTTTCTCATATCATCCAATTTGTCATGAAGTAAAATAAGTTAAATAACCCCCCGTAGCAAAATACTTTCCATTAGCAAAATACAGTTATTATAAAGTAGCAAAATGTAATTACGAGGTGTAAACTTAGTTGTCAAGCTTTATGGGGGTAAACGTGTAGTATTATAAATTTCCAAGGTCTCCTATGTATTAGAAAGATGTATATATGTATTAGTTGTCAACCCTAAATTGCCAATCAATCAGATCAGAACCTCCACCCCCAAAACTTTTGATCAGCTCTGGCGATTACTTCAGGTACCTCTCTCTCTCTCTCTCTCTCTCTCTCTCTCTCTCTCTCTCTCTCTCTTCCAATCACCCCTCTCGAACTCCCTTGATCCATCACCATATACCGACATATACATACAGTCACACAGATATATGACCCCTCTGTTCAGTCTGACATGAAGCTATGGCTGTTTTAGGTGATTCCCCAAATCTGCAAAATTTCCGACAAAGTTCATAGAACAGTTATCTTGGCCGGTATTGTCCAGGTCAGCCGGTACCGTCCGGTAAGGCCCGGTATTGAGACCAGGACGGAATTTGAGGTGTTAGGTACCGTTTTTATGTCAATCCGGTACGTACAGGCCGGTACGGAACAAGATTCAAAACCTTGCTATTTTCCATTAAACGACCTGAATTAATCCAGATTGAGGAAAATTTTGAGGCAAAACTCTGTTCAACCTAGCCAGATCAGTTAGTGAAGCTAAACCTATCAGCAAAATTGATGTAAAGCTATATATCAACTGTCCCTAAATTTGAATCCTCGCATCAAAATGTTCAATTCTGGCCCTCATACTGGATACAATAACTAACTCTCACATGCCATGTGATGAGTTAAATTTTTTTTTTTTGCCTGTAGTTGCGTTGCATGAGACTCCATTGTGAACAGGCAGCTAGTGCCCACCATCATCCACATCATTCCCTCATGTCTGAGAAAAACTATCCTGCAGTTAGTCATCTTGTTTGCAGAAAGATCCCTATGGTAAAGATCAAAACGGTTGACATTAAACGTATCCGAGATGTGATAACTTCCGATGGGCTAACTTTTACCGTTGAACTTGGTGTGCATTCATGGTTGCATCCTATTTCTGCAATGCAGTGAGAACAACCCCCAAAATCCCGACATTGTAAACCACTATCCTCATGTGCAAATCTAGTGCAGCCTGGTGCATAGCATTTTTTCCTCAATTTTTTGCAGCAAAATCCTCATAACGCTTACATGTCTTCAACCTTCACATTTGTCTTCTGAGAGTGATCAAGTCAGGATGCTATTAGGCTTTGCACCATAGCCAATTTGAACAGGACACAATCAGGCAATGCAGTTATTGGAAGAATATTAGTTAAGTCAGCAACTGCTAGCTCTTGAGCCCAATCACTGGCTAGTGACCTCAATTAAGAGCCTGAACTGTTATTAACATTTTCAGTTTGTCCATGAGGTGGTGGATGTTTGATATAATCCAGCCCCTTTCCCAATCTTCTTCCATAGAGTTCTAAAAAAAAAATTTAAAGTATCTGCATCTGACACAAAAGAGTTAGGAACACCATGCAACCAATAGAGTTCTCCAAAGAAGAGACAGGCAATAATAGTGGTATGAAATAGGCCATCTTTGAGAAATCTATCCACCACCGCCATTACGAAACTTCTTTTCTTCCTTGTAGGCGGTAATCCAAGCCCAAAACATGCGAAGCAAAATGCATGGGCAATTACGTACTGTAGTGGCACACATAAAGGCCAGCATTTGTGATTGATCCTTTAACTCTAGCCACTTTGGCATGCTTGATGCCATTTGACATTCCTAGAATCTCTTTCTCCATGTGAGGCCAAAAGGTATTTTCATCCACAATTTTTAGATTCTTGTCTCAGCAAACTGCCCAAGTTTTGCTGTCATTTTATGATTTCGTCCTGTAATGAACTTTTCAGCACATACTCACCTCCTTGAATAGGAAACCATAACAAATTTAACAGTCTTTCTGCCATCGAGTAGTAAGTTATTCCACTCTTTCCAGATGTGGTCTTAGGCAGTGTTTACATTCATTACACAATCGACTGGCCGGATAATGCCAGTTATTATAGTGATGTTGCCAGTTCTCATAGTGATGTAGCCTTTTTGAGTCTTTTTTAGTTCATACGTGATCATAAGATAGGTGATTAATGGAGTTTCAAAAGTCATGTACATATTTGGAGATCATACGACTAACTTTAGTCTTTATTATGCAGAGAAATTTAGATTCAGTGCTGAATTTATTGAGATGAGGCGCCAAGCATTGGATATATTTGTTAATCGAATAGCTTCGCATCATGAGCTTCAGCAAAGTGAGGATCTGAGAACATTTTTGCAAGCAGATGAGCAGGTATGGTGGCTTAATTGGGATGATATAATTCCATTTGCTACCATGTATTTTGGAAAATAAAATTCCCCATGGTTTCTTTTTATTAAGATTTTGAAAGTTCCTTTTGTCCGTAGATGGTTATGAATTATTTTAAAAGATGAAATACCCCCAACAAATTGGAAGCAAAAGATTCCGTTCTAAAACTTTTCTTGATGGAAAAAGTCCCGCGTGTTCACAGATTGCATGTACCATCAACAGTGTCATATTTCACATCTGATTGAAAGAAAAGTTTTTCTTCCTAGAGCTCGCTTTCATCATTCATGTGCTGAATCTACACAGATTGACCCAGTGGTCACTAATTTGTAGTGGAACTTAAAGACGCCCTTTTATAAGAAAGAGTTGAATGAGTTTATTATATTCCTAGAAAGACAAAGGTATGAATGTGGAGGGAATATAAATGGAAAAGTTATGCTACTTCATATAGGCAGCTGAAAAACAATGGCAAATCTGAAAGTGAAGGCCCTGATAGTAATGGCTCACACTTGATTTGCCTTCTTTAGACCAGAGTGGGGAGCAACTGTATTTGAAGCTTTCGTAATCTACTCCGCCATCCTTGGGTGGTGGATTGTGCTCTGATTCAAGGATTATCAAATTTGTCGCTAGATGGTAATCCCCAGAGTTGTTTATTGTTGATTCACGGGTTCATCTGTGATTCAGGATTTCATCGCAAAGATATCTTTTTTACCAATAATTTGGGACACTTGTCCTTGTTGGACTCTTGTCAGGATTTATAATTGTGCACCTAGATGCAGCATATCCTCACCATGGCTATTTATTCAGGATGAGTGTGCCACCTCCTTATGATGAATCATCCCCACACCTTATGCCATTTCAGTCTAAGCAGCAACTTGTGCCACCGTTTGTGAATTGAACTGATGGGAATGAAGTTGTAATAGCTTCATGAAAACTGTGGCTTCCACTATGTAGGCTTGTTTGTTTGTCACATTTTTGTTTTCTTATTTATTTTTATAAGTTTCGTTTTTAATCAGTTATCTAATAAAACATATACAAACATGAACTACCTCTTAGACGACAGTTGACAAAATTTATATTTATATGGATGCTCTGGCGGTGTTTTGTAATTTGCAATCTCTGAATGCATACAGTGGGCATGTAACAGTTAACTTAATGGAGGAGACGATTTATTGACTCTGAATAAGTCACCTATAAGAAGATCACAAGGGTAATGAAAAGCAAAACATATGTAATATCGACCTTTGCCCAAATTTAGGACAAAATCGATGGGATCTGTCTCTTAGTGGTTGTGAATCATACATTGTCAAGAATTGAACTATTTTAACTGATCCTCAGGACGTGAGTATAGTATTTCTGATGTGTAGAATGGTTAGTTACGTTGTGGGAAGAATTTCTTTTACCTTGTGGGAAGAATTTCTGTCACCTAAGTGCTCGAGATTACATGAATATTGATCAATAAATACTATTCCTGCGAGAAGCTCTCTCTCTCTCTCTCTCTCTCTCTCTCTCTCTCTCTCTCTCTCTCTCTCTCTCTCTCTCTCTCTCTGACTTACTATCGTCAATCTGTTGTCATGTTCTTGCCTAATGTTGCAGACAATGGAGAGGGCCAGATCGCAAGAGACTGGAATTTTTAAGAAGAAGCCAACAGATTTGATGCAAATCTTCAAGGTAACTCGCAGAAACTTGTAATAAAACAAATCCTTATTATCTAATGTTAGTTTGATTGCATAAGCATTGGAGAAGTTTTGGATTTATAGATAGGAAGCTTCGTTCTGTTGTACGGTTTGTAGGGGCCAGAAGATGAAGCTTTTATCAATAAGGTTTTACATTAACTGACCAACTTCTCAGAAGATACTTGTCATGGGGAAAAAATTCCCCCGAAAAAGTTGTACTGTGTTTAGTTGGTTATAAGTTATACTGTGAGGTAGGTCCTTTTGGGCCCTACTATTATAGAGATATAGTATTTGGGCAGGTCTGAAGTTTTTTAATTGCTGTGAGGTAGGTCCGAGTTAGGTGGATGATTTTTTCTGAAAAACTATTAGCATGCAATACAACGAACTCTGAATTGTTCTGAATTTATAAAAAGTGTTTTCCAATCCTGGCACCAATCTTTATAATGACTGTTTTTTCATGGTCCATTAATTTTCTGAGTGGATCTTCATTTCCCTCTTGAAAGACTGGTCTACATTTGGTACCAATTCGGCCTTTAGGGCAAACTTTAATAGAAATAACCTCCATTTGGAAAAATGAAATGACCTATCATTTGTTATTGACAGGATGTACAGTCTAAAGTGAGTGACGTTGTACTCGGAAAGGAAAAACCAGTTGAAGAAAGCAATCCTGAGTATGAGAAACTTAAACATTACATCTTTGAACTTGAAGATCACCTAGCTGAAGCCCAGAAGCATGCATATCGTCTGGTAAAGAGGCACAGAGGTACTAAGGACTTCAATTTTAATTTGTCCTTTGTTTGTGTGCCACTTTTAAAAGTTTTGGATGGGCTTGGTATACTGTTTTTTCTTACTTATTTTCAACAGATAGTGAGCGACAAATGCAATGGAGGGCTATGTTACACGATTTCGGTTAGAGTATCGGGTGCGGGTGTATGTCTTGGGGCCGGATACCTTAAGTCAAAAAATTGAAGATACGTGGATATGCATCTACATTTGGATATGG
Source organism: Vaccinium macrocarpon (assembly GCA_022606695.1). Lineage (NCBI taxonomy): Eukaryota > Viridiplantae > Streptophyta > Magnoliopsida > Ericales > Ericaceae > Vaccinium > Vaccinium macrocarpon. The sequence continues at coordinate 30,102,793 of CM040171.1, read as the reverse complement.
GAACGAGGATATGTTAAATAATGATTTTTTGCAACATAGTTTTTATATTCTCTTATTTTGTACAGTAAAGGAAGATGTATTCATGTATTAAAGAAACACAAATTTATGTGTTTTTAGCAAAAGAAACTAAAAGCCCAATATTTGTTATTTTAGCGGCCCATAAAGAATCGTGGAGTCTATTTCATCAGACCTGCCCAAATATATCTCAATAATAGAAGAGCCCTAAAGGAGCAAATAAGCCCATTTCAACAGATAAGGCTGATTTGCAACCCCAAAAAAGAAGAAAACAAAACCTTTTTTACGAAAAGCATCTTTGCTGACATCGTGGCATTGTATATCTTGTCTTTTTATTGCCTTCGTTGCTGACAACTTCGCAGTGGTGCTGTGGCTCCCAATTCTCTGTCAAACCAGACCCCCTTTGCCTCCTCCTCCACCTTCTTCAGTGAACCCAAGCTGTGACAAAACAGACTTATTCGGGATTTTTTGGCTGCATCCTGTACTGCACCCACATTTGTGACTTGTCGTATTGGTGTCGGTGCTTTGCACAAAATAGGGGATCCCTGTACCATAGATATGGAGCCAAGGGGTGGCCACGGTCCTCTACTACTTTCGACTAATTGTGCTTTTATCCCTTTGATTTATGGGGGATTATTGCATTACATATTACAAATAGAATGACACGCCTTACATATTTAAGCATTCTTTTTAATCCCCCTATATTGTTTGGATATTTCTCAAACAACATGGCATGACCCTGCATGATTCCCATTGTAATCTAAATATCTAATCAATTCTGTTCACTATGTATGATAATGTCTTCTGGAGTTCTGTTATTTCTTATTTACAAAAAGTAGAGTATGATGTTATCCATATAAATTAGTAAACACCCATATCCCTCCAGCAAATGGTGCTGATTAGTAAGCCCCAATTTACTCATAAAACATTAAAAGTACCCTGTAGGTTTATTGATTAGTCTTGCTAATTTTTTAATAAAAGTTGTTTTTCAGAAGCTTTTTTTTTCCCTCCACACTTTTGGCCCTCCAATAGCACAATTATTGGCTTCGTCCCTGTGGCTTTTTTGTGCATCAGCTTCATGTATGAAATTATCATGTCAGTCTCTTCCTCCAATGTTGTTGTACTTAGAGGAAGTTGAATGCATTGACAAATGTATCATTGTCTTTGCACAGAATTGGGGCAATCCCTGTCAGATTTTGGAAAGGCAGTAAACCTTCTCGGTGCTTGTGAAGGAAATGCTCTTGGTAAGGTATTTTCTGAGCTTGGTGCAAAATCAGAGATGTTGTCGATTAAGTTGCAAAAGGAGGTAAGCCTCATTGTTGGCTCATGCATTTTGTCAAACGATAAGTTGATTTCTGTAAAATGGAATCCGCTTTGTGATGATATAGCTGCCCTTTGCTATCGTTCAGGCCCACCACCTGTTAATGAATTTTGAAGAGCCAGTGAAGGACTATGTTCGTGCTGTGCAATCTATAAAGGTGAGTTTTGTTGGCTCATCCAATTTTTGAAATGGTATAATCGTCCGCACAAGGGCTTCATGGGTTCTCATCTTTCTTTGTTAAGCTAATAGTGAAGGGAGAGAACTCTGTAGGACAAGTAATCCTAAGGGATTACTGCTGATGGGATACAACGTCCCCAAGATATTGGTATTCCCTCTTTTGTGGGATGAAATACCCGAAGGAGATTTGATCCTAGCCCTAAAAGTTCCAACCAACCATGGGATATTGGTTCTGGGTTTTGTACTCCAATCCGGTGCTTTTATCCAACCAACAAAGATGGCCTTGAAGATTGATGGCTACTTGTATACTTAAAACTCCTAAAGGGAACACATGACAATAATTGTGGATCTTTTAGTGGAATCTCCTGTTATAGCGTTTAACATTCTTTTGGGCATCACTTAGATTTGTAATGAAAACTAATTCTCTTGTTTCTGTCTTTTGAAACAGGCTACTATAGCTGAGAGAGCCAATGCTTTCAGGCAGCAGTGTGAACTGGCTGAAACCATCAAGCTGAAGGAAATAGATCTGTATGGGTCTTAACTTTTTTTTTTTTTTTTTTGTCTCTCTTGCATTTGGCATTGAATTCTGCAAATATAAAAGTTGCTTTCATAAACTAAGCAATCTTTAATGACAATCCATTGTTAGTAATATCCCGAGTTATGATAGTTTGCAGACTTCCAAGACTAATAAAATACTCAAGTTTTTGAGTGTCTTGCTCAGATTATGCTCTCAGACGTGCCGTTTTGTAAGATGAGATTCGCGTCATTTCACGTCATTACAAACTTTACCCTCCAAAAAAACTAGTAAATTAAGTGAATGTATAAATAGGGGAGACCTTAGGTTCATTCGTCATTGGTCAATAAGTTGTTCACAAAACTTACTTTTTCATGTTCAAGGCAAAACAATTGTGAGTATGGTGTCGGGTGTTTTCAGATGACCTACTTGTCTTATTGTTTTTCCCCAAAAAGGATTCGTGTCTTCGAAACATTAGATGCTGTGAGAAACTTCTGTTTACTAAAGTCCATGTCATATTTTACATTATAAGTATCCTTGTCTTCTATTTTTGGTGGTGGATTAAATAGAATTCATCAAACAAGTTTTCTTCTCACATGTTAACAGAAATCGGAAGAGGAAGGTTGTGAACCACCCTTTCAATCCATGGACCAATAGGTTATCTAATTTTAAGTTTACTATTTTGTGCTCGGTAATTATGTTTACTTTCGTTGTTTGCAGAGACAGACTCAGGGTTACGCGATCAGAAAAGCTGCCAGAAGCTGAGCGTGATTATGAAGTGGTTAGTTTAATGTTGGCATCCTACATACTACGTATTATTCTCTCAGGTAATCTTTCTCATTTCGGTGACCTTCTTCTTCTTCTTCTTTTTTTTTTTTTTTCGTGAATGCAGCTAAAGGCAGATGGTGAGGAAGCGACTAGAAGATTTGAGATGATTGTGAAGCTGATGAGTGAGGAAATTGTGCGGTTCCAGGAGCAGAAAACGACAGATATGGGAGTTGCTTTTCATGAATTCGCAAAAGGACAGGCACGATTGGCAAATGGTATAGCTGATGCCTGGAGAAGTCTCCTTCCCAAACTTGAGGCTTGCTCTTCTTCATGAAAAAGACAACAATCTGCAACCGGACCAAACCAACTTTAGGAAGTTACTTCTAACTTACCTAAGTGTTGTATTAAACTGTGGTAATTTTCTTTTTCTGTCACTTGTAGAAATTCACAGCAAAGTAAAAAGCTGAATCTGTGGGACACTGTTAGCATAACAAAATTCATGTACCCTAGACCTTTTTTTTTTTAGCATACAAAGATCAACCTGAAATCTATATTGCATGGATGGTTTTTGCGTTTTTTCGTTGTTTTGTTTTCGTTTTAGGCCCCACCGACGATAAAATTAGTGCCGGATATAAATGTTGGAATGAGCAAATATATTTGTATACACTGCTACAATTTCTCACTGGTCATTCTGCGCTTCGTTTCTCTGTTTCGATCTGGATGTTTTAATGCTTATCCTATGATGCTGCTTGATATCTGAAGATAGGAAGCTTCGTTTATGGTATTAGGTATCTTTTAAAAACCGACCGAACTGAGAATCGATTTTATGCTAATCGTAGGGTGAAATCGCTAGTGGCTACCCCGTTGATTTTTCTTGTTGTTTGTCTTAGTAACACGTTTTAAAATACTTCTTAAGATGTAGTGTTAGTACTAAAAACGAGAACCAAGAAATTCATGTATTTTACTTTAAAGGAAGTTCAAAAAATTCATGTTATTTAAATTTCCTTGAAAAAAAGTTCTTTTAATTTGTTAAAAAAATCTTAGTAATTTTTTTAAATTAGGATCTTTTTAGTTTTTATTTTGCATACCAAATAATATTTTGGAACAAAGTAATATTTCTTTCTTCTTGTTTTTTTTTAACAAACAAAGTAACATTTAGGGTTTATTTGGAATGGAAACTATGGGGGAAAAAAAAGAAAGAAAAGGAAAGGAAAATAATTTTCTGTTGTTTGGTTTGAGAGAACTGAGAGAAAAAATAAGGCGCAATGAATTTGCTACAAGGTTTCTTTTTCTTTTCCTTTTATTTCCTTTATTTTTCCTTTCCTTCCCTTCCCTTCCCTCAAAACATTCCTCAAAGTTCCACAAGCCGTTAACTCTCATTCTTTTTCGAAAGCAGATCCTCTCCAGTCTCTAGCAATGGGAGAAGAGCTTCTCGTCCAGTTCCGTCTTTTTTGGACTCATTCGAGGCTCATGTTGGTGATCAAAATTATAGATCTCATCGAGTACTTTCACCATGTAAAAATTAGCGGTGATTGAATGTTGTTTGATAACTAATCTGATTACATTAGTCTTCAAAAAAATGTATCTAACACTTTGGATGGAAATCACTTTTACTTGCTCATTTCAAGATAAATGTTTTCCTATCAGGTTTTTAATGGTATTTGATCAACACAAATTTTCGCATAATTTAAGCACTTGACGAGATCTATACAATGTACAATTTCGATAAAACGTAGGCTCCAAAAGATGGGAGAGGAAGAGGAGCTACTTACCACTGAGTTAGTAGCCTAATTGTCCAAAGTGAGTGAGATAAGATTCTCCTCCCTCGCTGTGTATGGACCTCTTATGTTCAAATCCTCTCATGTAATTGCTTGGAATTGTGTAGTTTTGCGTGGAGGGTCTTTGACCAATTAGGGTTGGTTTGAGTGAATTGAAAAAACAAAAATGATACATTCACTCCCTCCCCAATCACTCCCTCTCACTCCCCCTCTCACCTTGTATGGGTCCCACCGTGGGTCCCACATGTAGTGGGTCCCACACAATGTGAGAGGGGGAGTGAGAGGGAGTGGTTGGGGAGGGAGTAAATGTATCATTATTCTTGAAAAAATTAGTTTTTTGGTTTTTTGGTTGTCCTTATTCAATTTTTTTTTGCATTTGTTAGTTTTTGGTCGATTTTTTGTGATTTCTTGGTTAATCTCGACGAGAGGAATCTAGAAAGTATAAAATTATTAGCTAAACTTAAAGTTTTGTGAATAAAGACGAAAAATAATCCAAAAAACCGATTCCTCTCGTCGAGACAAGTCAAGAAACAAAAAAAAATCGACCGAAAACCAACAAATGCAATTTTTTTTTGAATAAGGACAACTAAATAATCCAAAAAACCAATTTTGCCAATTCACCCAAACCAAGCCCAATTAGAAGCCAAAGTGGTCCGTTATGGTGATAGTATGTCTTATTGGACAGTAGCTATGGCTTAACTGGACATTCCACGGCGGATTAGAATCCCTAATGGTCGCGAGAAATTGCTACTCCCTCCGTCCCAATTTTATTGTCCATCGTTCTATCCTAACCGGATAAACAAACGATTATATTTTTCAATTGGTAATATATTTTATATGCAAAATGGATCTTGTTTGATAGATCTTAATTTAATCTAATAAAAAAAGTGTTCAAAATTATATAAAATATTATAGATTATAAAATATAACACTTTAAAAAATAACACAAACTCTCAAAAGAAACTATAAAATTGGGATATAATAAGGAGTACAATGCAGACGCTCTCAACTCGTCTTCTCTACCACAAATTGTATTAGCCTATCCTTTCACATTCCATTCCCAGTCACTCACATCCATGGCATAGCGCTCTCTCTCTCTCTCTCTCTCTCTCTCTTTGTCAGCCATGGCATCTGCTACTGTCAGGCAACTCCTCCTCCCAACCTTTGCCGATCCCAACTTACAATTGCGTGCGTCTCCATTCGTTCCTTGTTCACTTCTATTTACTTCAAATTACACCAGTCGATGCTCTAGACTAGTCGAACAACATTCATGCCACCGGAATTCAACACCTATCCCCAGGGCATTGCCTGGAAACAAAGGCGGCAGTTCGACGGCGGCGGATGACGAGGATGGAGTCTCTTTGGGGACCATGAAATTGCCAGCGGACACCGACATTCCCAGATTCGAAACCCTGCTCTTTCAGGTACTCTCAATCATGTATATGTGTATGTATGCAGCGGAAAAGTCGGTTTTCGTGAATTAATATTTCCTCCTTAATTTGGCTCGTGCAGTGGGCTAACAGTCTATGCCAAGGAGCCAATTTGCCGCTTCCTGTGCCTCTCAAGGTTGGTAATTTTATACGAGTCTCACTTCATGACATCTGAGCCACTATAAATATTCATCTGTTCAAAGTATTTTAGATATACTGTACATGGGATTGACAAACTCCGATCCCCAGTGGCTATGCGTACTGACGTACGCGTACACAAAATACACAAACAATGCTTAATAACTTATCGGATTTTAAACACTCTTGACCGGTAGGAGTTAACTCTTACCAAAGGCTAATCCGGACTGTCAAAAATGATTTTGGAGTGTTAAGATGGACCGTCCGTGCGGCATTTGACGTACATAGACGTATGTACGTGTAGGAATTTTGCTATACTTCTACTGCTTAGATCAATTTATGGTTAGTATAAATTCCAATTGAAGGAGGACCAGGTGCTTTACCACGTGTTTCCTTTTATCGTTAGGTTGCAAAAACCGCCGGTTGCGCAAGATTGTTAGATTGGTCCATAAGAGATGAACCTCGAAAAATGATAGAAACAGCGGGCGGCTGTGTTCGTTTCCCAGGTTTAGTTTAGTTTTAGTTTTGATGACATCATCATTACCCTCATTTCTCTCTCTATCTCTCTTCACTCATTACACCTTTTGACATCATCAAAGCTAAACTAAACTAAACTGCCAAGCGAACACAACTAGCATTTTTATGCGATGAGACTCAACCAATCTTTCATGGAGTGGCCTATTATAATCAGATATTTGATTACCAAATTTCTTCGTGTTTGCTTAAATGTGTAATTTTTATTTATTTATTTTTTTGAAATCGGAAGAGAGAGTGAGAAACCAGCGGAATCCAATTGCTTAGAATTTTCTACGAGTTCCTATCTGATTGCACAACACTCGCGTAAAAATTATAATCCAATTTCACAGAATTTTCACTTTAAACTCGAATTTTATGAGTAGAAATAAACGAAGACAGAATTTGGTAATTTGGGTGCGATTCGTGTTTTGAAGAGCTTTGGATAAAATAAAAAGGAGGTAATTCGGGTGTGAAGAAAACAAGGATTCTAGAGAGAGAGAGAGAGAGAGAGAGAGAGAGAGAGGTGGTGTGTTGATTGAATTATACTCAGTGAGAATAACGTAGGGCTGTCGTTCACCTTCGGGTTGGTTACATCTCAGAATCTAAACATAGTCTCCGTAATCGTTCCACAAGCCAATCCACAAAGGATTTGCTCTGATCTGACTAAAGAACCTTGTGAAACATAAAACATGTTACCGAAGGAGCAAATCTTCAGCAATTACTGTACCCGAAATGGGGGATGATGTTGTTCCTTCTGGAACAACAATCACCCCGGATCCTAATTAGCATTTTCACGGGCATACCTTTACGACGACTTATAAAAAGTTTAGAACACAGACATATTTAGTTTGGGACTTGTATCCATATGATACATATGTTTTTTGACTTTTCAATGGTGGGAATATATTTGATTTTGCACAAGCTGAATTGACCTATGCCATATACATATTCTAAGTCTCTCTCTTTTTCTTTTTTTTTAATACTCGTGATGGGCTTTATGGACGTGTTCCAAATATCTGCAGTGTGTTTGGTTTTAAAAACACCCAAAACACGTAAAATTGTAACGTGTCGCTTAAAATTGTATTGCTAAACAAATAATGAAACATTTTGGTGCTTTTTAGACCATGCCATTGCAAGTCCCAACAATATTGACCTGGTCTTGAGCTCTAGCTTGTTAAAATAACTCAAATTTTGAGTCAAATTTAAGATTGAGTAAAGCTACCCAAAACAATAATCAACTCTTTGACTCAATCCTACATCACATGAGGTTTAGAAGAAGTCAAAAGTTCTATGAAAATGAAAGGAGACTCTTTCTTTCCCTCAAAATTTTCAAGGCCAATTTTGACTTTGACAATCACAAAGATGTTATCAATGTGGCTGCTACTTAAATTATGTACTTTGATATAGATGTCTACTTGCTCATTACGACGATGTTATCAATTTTGACTTTGCCTCCTTTTTTACTCAAGTTTGAGTAAAACTTCGAGTCTTGTCCAACTTTAGTTTATTCGAAGATCAGTTCAGTTTATTTGACAAACAAAAAAAATTCATGACACCTAAAATACACCAAAATATGTGTTGTGGGTGTTGCTACGGTACACACTGTTGTGCCCAGCCACCACAGGTTTGCCCACACACACACACACCAATCACACACAAACACAAGGAAATTTACATGGTTCCCCAAAATCGGGTACATCCACGGGAGGAGAGGAGTATTTCACTATTTGGGAGAAAATACAACAATATTACATGGGAGTAACAACCACTCAACCTCACCGTGAATTTCTCTCCCTCACCGGAGCACCGGCTCACTCCGACTCCCTCCCGGAGGAGGAGCCCTCTGCTCTGTCTCAACTCTCACTCTACTCTCTCTCTCTAATATACACAAAGCACACATATAAATAAGAATAGGAGAGTGCCTCACACCTCATGCATGAGGTCATGGTACACCACTGATTAATCCCACTCTTTCTTTTCCTTATCTTCTGTCCAACCAACTCCCATTTAATCCTTTGGTCTTGTCCCCTCACATGGGCTGAGTTATACACCGAAAACTCTTCTACCAAAAGCACTCCAAGGAATTATCTCCTGCTTTGCGTACACATCACCTACATGGATGAATACCAACACACACTCCCTACAAATTACTCCATGTGAGATTTGTGGCTCTAAATATGAGATTTTGTGGCTGGAGGTATGAAAGGGCGCACGGTATGCACCTCATACAGATGGACGGCCGAGATTGCGCCACATGCCGTGTGAAATTTTGTGTCACCTTTGACCATTGACCATATGAGATAATGTGTATATCGATATAAGAGTTTGTGGACTCCAATATTTATTCTGTGACTACTGATATAAGAGTTTGTAGACTAAATATGAGATTTGGTGTTTCAATATGAGATTTTGTGACGGATCTGATATTTATTATTGTGATTACCGACATGAGAGTTTGTGAGATTAGATATGAGATTTGGTGTTCCAATACATGGGATTTTGTGACTATCCGTATGAGGTCAACTCCAAGTCTACACGGTCAGCACCAGGTTTGCACGGTTTCAATGTGAGATTGTGTGGCTCCAAATATGAGATTTTGTGACTAGTCATATGAGGGTGTTTAGTGTTTACCATACGCCCTTTTCAGTTTTCACACCTCTAGCCACAAAAACCTCATATTTAGAGCTACAAAATCTCATATGAAATAATTTGTAGGGTGTACCATAGAATTCTTCGTTGTCTGAAACCAACTTCTTGTATGGTTGGGTACACATCAGATTCCATCCACCCACTGCATTGCTGTTATTTCATTGAGAGTAACACAACTAGATTCTCAAATATTGAACAGGTTGACAAAATTCCAGGTGGAACAAGGCTGGGTTTCATCACCATTGGTGATGGAGAGACTGAAGTCCTCGTCTACATAGACTGCCTAGTTTTTCCGGCGACCGATGGCTCCGGTCCGATGTTTCGAGCTATAAGAAACGGACCCTCCAGAGATCAGCCGCCTCCCGGAGAGCCTCGGATTATGAGGAGCCTTTTAGAGGCTATCAAAAAGTCAGCTGCAATAGCTAGAGTCTAAATGACTGCTTCATTCGGGTTGTAATATACGTACATGATTCTTTCATTACTCTTGTGACAAAGGAGTATATGTACATTGTAACCACACTCCAAAATGTACTACGTTATTTTTGTAAACATGGAGACAACAGAGGTTTGGATGATACCGGGCTTTTGTGGTGCTCAAATCTAATCTCTTTTTCAAAATGTCTTGGAATGCAATTTTAGGCCACAACTCGTGTTTGATGTGTGTGTTTACATTAATCGACGGCTCCTGATACTATTGTCAGTGCAGTGTATGGAGTTGTGTTGTAAAATTGTGTTTTTCTAGCTTGCTCGTTTTCTTGGGTTATGTCCTAGCAATAAAACACGGGTCTGCTATTGAGTCTTTTTTTTATTTCTTATTTCTTATTTTTTTATTACAAAGGACCAAAAAAGTCTGAACAAAATAAAACAAAACAAAACAAAAAAAAAACAAAAACTAAGGACACAAAAAAGAAAGAGAAGCTGAAAAAATAGTTGTATTGAGTTGGAACCACTGATCTGCTCATGAATGTGGCTTGGACAAAGATGGAGAAAAAATTATATGTTCGCCTTGGAGCTTAACAACACTTCCTCCCAGCACAGTCGCCGCTGCTAGGTGCCAGCACCGCTTTTGCTCGAGGACTCCTAAATCTGTCGCCAATGTTAATCGGATAAAAGAACCAAAAATTCAGAACTAGTTTCTCATAAGTGAACTGACTGCCGAGGCCAAAAAAGAGGGGGATTGTGAGAGAGCTTCCCTCCATAAGAATAGAGTCTCAACCATCTCATAAACGTGGAGATAGAAGATGGAAGAAGGAAACAAATCAAATTTTAATTCTATTTACACCCCAAACTAGTCCTAATAATAACCTTCTATGCAAGGTTCGAACACCGTGATCCAAGACGCAGCGAAGACGGTTTTTCTATTGATGCAGATGCAGCACGGTGCGGTCGGTCAATAAGTGCAGACCGACGGATTTGCCGCAACTATATATATATATTGAGAGATAGGGTTCAAGAGACACAAAATTTGTCACAGAATATGACATTTTCAATCTCATTTTCTTAAATCCACTTAATCTATGTAAATTTAGTACATACTTGTTGTATTTGACATTTGGTAGTGATAGAAGTTGAACCCATGCATCACAAACCCTTTTTAAAAAACATACCCTATTTTTTTATAATCTCCCTATTCAGAAATCATAGTTTTTGGGTCACATCAATACCAAATTAGAAAAAATGTGTAACTACAATGTTGTAGATCTTGAAATTCTCTTAAATTTTGATATATAACTTGCCTTGATCGGAGTTCGGAGTAAAAAGTTATGGCCGAAATACGATTTGGCGATTTTGTTACGTCCAAGTATTTGCGGTTTTTTCGGTACCGGCGGTATTCCCCAGTATTTTCGATGCGGCGGGTATCCGGCCGATGCCGGCCGGTATTGAACGCATGCGGTATTGAGGGGTCATTGGTGCGATTTTTGTAAGCAGAGTGCGCGACAAACCGTCGTGCGGCGTGCGATGCGGTATTGATAACCTTGCTTCTATGCTCTCAAATATAATGTGTGAACGTTGAAAAGTGCGTCCATAGCCCATTATGTTTTCCTCAGCTCTCTCTAAACCAACCCCAAACATATTACCTAATAAACATGTAGAAAAAACAAAAAGAATTTTGCTCAACTAATTCGCCGCCAAGTGCTACGTCATAGGTGCATTGAGAACCTTGACTTGCTTTGATAAGAACATTCCGAACCATTCATTTTCACAAATGGCAGTGATTACTCATTACATTGAGTCAGTTACAACTTTAAAGATAGGAAGCAAGGACCACGTCAAGTCCAATCGACTTGTTCTTTCGGAAGTTACCCAGTACATGTGATGAAGCTATAGATGGCATTGTTTTCCTAACTGATAAGCTCCGTAAATGTATCCCGTTCATCACTTGTCTCTCTATTATTGAAAAAATCTCAATCAGTAATGCGAGGTACCCCGAAAAATTATCCTGAAAGTGAAATCAGTAGTTCAGATTCACTTGATGTTTATCGAAACCATTAATTTCATTTTGAGGGTACTTAGCATTTTTCAATCTAAATTGTTGGGAGTTTTTCAAATCGACTAAAATTGCCAAGGCCCTGTTCCACTAAGAGAGTTTTGTTTTAAAACTGTCTTGGTTTTTATGTTCACACTTCACACTTCTTTATGTGATGTACTCTGAGAGCATGACTTGTCTTGATTTTTGAAAAAAGCTAGTTTTTGAAAAAACTAATTAGTGGAACACCCCCTAAATACATATCAAGATAGATCATCTCATTACATGCATTATTTATTTTTAGCACTTTTTTGGAAAACTTAGGGTTGCTTTGGCTAAATAAACTAAGTGGTTTTTATTTTTTTTGTACTTATTCAAATCTTTTTCACATTTCATAATTTTAAACTGTTTAGCCTATTCTGATCGAAATGAACCAATAAATCACAAAAAATCGATGCAAAACTAACAAATGTAAATTTTTTTAAGTAAAAACAAAAAAAAGCTTTCCTTAGCCAAAACAACCCTTAACTCGTCCAGCTCTAGCCTCCAATGTTTGAACAGGATGACGTAGTTCGCTTATACGTGCATTGAAATAAAATTTAAACGGATAAACCTACAGAGGAATTGGGACAGAAAATGTACCGAGTCCTCTCGGGGATCTACTTTTGGATCTCACACGAGTGATCCGAACCGTTCATTGTTCTTAAAACATTTTTTTGAGGGGACCCACAACAAATCAGCTCAATCGGACGGTTAGAAGTGCTTGAACCAAAGTCCCACCGTTTCAAACAAAAAGATTGAAAAAAATGTTTTAAGAACAATTAACGGTTTGGATCACTTATGTGGGAACCAAAAGTAGGTCCCCGAAAGGGCTCGTACATTTTCTGTCCCAAAACTTCTGTACCCCAGCAGGGTCGAATTTAAACATCGGAGCATTTTTCTGGTGTGGGTTCCACGGTGTCCATTCCAACAATACTTATAAATAGACCTTTTCTCAATATCATAGTCTCTCCATTTGTATTTGTTAATTACTCCCTGCGTCCCAATTTGTTTGTCCCTTTTGGGAAAATGAATTTTTAAGGGGCGTGAAAATTTTGTATTGACTTTTCTATTTTGCCCCTAAATCCAGTTAATATTACTGTGACCATATTTGTGAGGCTAATTTATTATATGAAAGTCAAAACATATTCAATATTAATCTTGTTTGATAGATATCAATTAGTTTTATTATACAAAATTTTCAAAATCATAAAAACTGTCATAAAATAAAAGATAATAGACTAGTCAATTAAGATGGAAAAAATACTTTTTAAGGGTAAAATTGAAAAGTGACCTTGTTTTGATGGATGTTTTTAAAAGTGGGACAAATATTTTGGGACATTCCAAAATGGAAAGAAGGACCAGGAAATTGGGACAGAGGGAGTAGTTAATTTTGAGGTTTCTAATTTCTTAAGAAACATCACGATTGCTTTGTATAATTCTTGTCCTTTTAATTTTACCATTCAATCATCATGATTATTTTGTAAATTCAATACCATTTGAAGATAAAGGAAAAATCGTAAAGGAGTTGAATTAGTCAAAGTACACGGAAGCTGGTCCGGATATTTGATTATAAGAAAAGGTAAAAGAGTAAAATTGACACAATTTACTAATTGACTTTAAAAAAATTGGACAAACTTTAAGGGACATGAAAAAATACGTTTGAGAACTAATAAGTTATAATTTATTCCCTGCCACCCCTTTTCAATTTCAACCATTACTGTGCAAGCTCGTACGAAAGGTGCAATTGGAAAAATTATTTCGTAGTCTTGGGGTACTACACACCACCCTTATCAAATTGCGTGTTTACTAGACACGCCAATAAACAAAAAAACAAATACAAAATATACATTTTAGTTCACTTTTTTTATACTGTTCAATATATTTGCATTTACTTTATACACTGTTCACACATTTTTACAAACTTTTTCAACCCAATTGGCTTATGTTAACATTTTCCTTAAATGTATTTACCTTATGAAAATATATGTTGATAAAGGTGTCGGGATATCATGTAGCGGTGCCGCAATACACTGAGTGATACATCAGTTGTGGTGCTATTTCTTTGCCCTGACATTTCACGCCAGTATCGAGAAAGAAGAACAATAGCAATACTACCAGAATGAAGACCCCGCTGTGAACCAGCGACCAATCATAGAATGAGACCTTAATCCAAATCCCTAGAATGAGACCTTAAGGTCCCTTTAGACCTTGGATGTGGCATCATCATATGCCCCATATAAGGTTTCCTATGCTGCTGTCATACCATACTGCTAATACTTTATGGTTCTTTAGCTTTGGTTGAATGCTACTGACCCTAAACTGTTCATTAATTTTAAAATATATTTGAGTGTTCTAGCAAAAGGTAATGGGAAAAAAAAATTGAAATATCCAAAACGAACCAACAAAAAGTTGGATATTATTTTTTGCTTTTACCAAAAAACTGAAGATTTTAGTAAACCCACAAAAAAAAAAAAAAAGAGAAGACTTCCACCATTCTAAATTGCTCTTCCTTTTTTGGGAACCACAAACTTGCTGTCAAAAAAATTATGAGATTTTTTTTCAAAAAATTTACTTCATTTTTTCTTTCTAAATGAGACTTTTAAATTGGTGCAGAAAAATCACGCTAACACACATATTTTTCTTTGAAAATTGTACGGTTGAAAGAAAGACCAGCAATTTTTGGGATAGATGGAGTAACGTAATCCTTCAACTTTGTGTAGACACCCCGATTTTGAACCCGGGATGCACTTGAGTATTCCCAATGATGAAATGGACCAATCATGGCTACCCGAAACTTGTGAAGATGGCTTGAATCTGATCAAAATCAACCAAACATCACCAAATAACCTAAACCAACTCAAGAATTGTTGAACCAAGTTAAACCGGTAGTTCACGCCCCAGAGCCTTGGCGCCAAGCCCTAGGCTTTTTGGCCAATCAATAGTGAGGACCTTTGAGGCCAAGCCCACGGCTTTGACCAGCCAACTCAACCGATCGAGGGAATCTGCAGAGTATCTCATCATGAGATTTCATGCAGAGTGGAGCGTCTAACCACCTCTATACGTATTTTACATGTATAATACCCTCCACTACACCTAAACTACACCTAAACTACAAACCCACTTCCTCTCTCTCTCTCTCTCCTGCCTTCCTTCCACTCACTCTATATAAACCCTCCACTATCTCCTTATGAGGGGTTCACCATTTTCTCGCTCTCTGACTTCTAATTCACTCAAGAATGCCGTCCTCCTCTCTCTCTCTACAAACCCATTCTCCTCCCACGAGAAAATCATCTATAAAACCATACGTAAATACCAAATTCATCCAAGTGTTCAACAATCAACCTCATACTTTCTACACAATTAGGTCCATAAACCTGACCAATTTCTCAACAATCTTTCATTTCCAAACCTACAATCCAGTTCAAGCTTCCAATCAAGTATAAAAGGTAGTTAAACAAGTGATTGTTGTTGTTTTGGTTCATCTGAGGTTGACCAGTGTGTTCAATCAAGTTCTTTATACTTGAATTGAACTCACAAAGGTCTAAAAGTTGTTCAAAAATATTGTCAAAATCTGCAGGTGAAATTGGGCTTGAGCGCTCAAGTCTATAGCCTTGAGCGCTCAAACTCAATTCTGTACAATTTTCTGTTTTGTCAATTTTTGAGTCTTCTGTTGGCCTTGATTGTCTTTCAATAGTTATCTGAGCTCTTTTGGTTCTCAAAAAGTTCATGTTTTTACTTCAAAACCATTTGCATGAACTAAAATTAGCTATTTTATGACAATCAAGTTCCAAAGTCTTTGAAAATCTTGTGTATGGGCATAAAACAGTGTCTTTGGTACCTCATGCACCTTCATACTATGCACTTATGGTCCTGAGAATCATCCAGAATCCTTTTTATTAATGAAAGCCACTCACCTTGAGCGCTCAAGCTGTTCTTGAGCAGATAGTTGGTTCTTGGATATTTTGATGATGGATCATGGTTTATTCCATTTTTGGTGTGTGTGTGGTTTCATTGTTGTGATTACAGTCTGGATTCCTTCTTTTCAAAGTATTTTCTTTGCTAAAGTTTTGTGATTTTCTTCTTTTATCATTATTTATGAGATCAATCTGTTTATTATCATCTGATTTTCCATGAAAAACACTCTGTTAATGTTTGATCTTACAAATAATGACTAAAGAAGTGATGAAAAAGCTAAAAATCACAGAAGCTAGAAATGGACTTGAGCGCTCAAGCCATGATATTTGAGCGCTCAAGCCGATTATGAGAGGTTAAGCGCTCAGGGCATCACTGTTGAGCGCTCAACCCCTATGTTGAAATCCAGATTGTAAATCAGTTTATTAAGCTTCAAGCCAGTGATTCTTTGAATTATTTGCCCAATTTTTGTTGTTGTTCATCTTTGTATATATTTGTTGTAATAATTCTTTATTGTTATCATCCCCATGTAAATCACGCGCACAAGCATCCACATTAAATTTGCATATTTGTATTTTCTTATTGTTAATGTGATTCCCATCCCTAATTCCCCATTTTTGTGATTAAATTGAATTTCAAAACATTTTCAAAATCCCATGAAATATTGAGTAGAGACCGGTTCATGGACCGGGCGAGAGGGGTGCCGTAAAACCCTTCCCCTCTCGTAACCAAACCCCCGAATCCGAGAAATTTCTGGTTTCGTAGTGATCAGTAAAATCTTTTCAATTGGCAAACGAGTCATATTTTTATCGGTTTCTCGGATTCGGATCTCAAATCTGGGTGGCGACTCTAACAAATCACAATCTTTTTCGTGCGCGACGCGACACAATCTCCGTGGGCCGTCCACACTTTGGTATACTGTTTAATATATTTTCACATACTTTTATACATTTTTCACACAATTTAGCACAATTTTAAACTTAACGATAATATAGTGGACTGGTTTGAGCATTTTTCTTGTTTATTTGAAGTCACTGGAATGACAAAAGAGATGAAGGGTAATCTTGCCTTTTAAAAAAGTTACAAGGCGCATACTAGAAAGTTGTGTTGATTGGTCATCGCGAGAAGAGTATCTTATTTTTATTCCGTGGTCACTAGCACAACCCAAACAATTTTACACTTTTTTAACGTTCGGATTCTTTGGAGTTTTTTTTTTCAACCGGCATTTTTTTTTGTTAATTTAACTTTTTTGACGTTCGGATTCTTTAGAGTTTTTTTTTTTCAACCGGCATGTTTTTTTTTTGTCAATTTAACTTTTTTGACGTTCGGATTCTTCGGAGTGTTTTTTTTTGACCGGCATGTTTTTTTTTTAATTTTTAATTTGACTTTTTTGACGTTCAGATTCGTTGGAGTTTTTTTTTTGGCCGGCATGTTTTTTTTTTTTTAATTTAACTTTTTTGGCGTTCGGACTCTTCGGAGTTTTTTTTTTTTGACCGGCATGTTTTTTTTTTCTTATTTTATTTTATGTTGTCGGAAGTCAACTACGAGTAAAAATTATCCAATACATTTACGACCGATTTGGGATTTCCCCATTTGTTTACATCCATAACTTTACAATTGTAAAGACTTAGCGATATCTGTTATCTTACTATCATAAGTCGTTTTTTTTGTTGAAAAAATCAATTTTAGTAGTTAGAAATGTGACACGTACTACTAATCATAGAAATGCGACGCTACTAATCAACTACGAGTAACAATCTTTACTCTGATCCAAAACAAATTTGTAGGTGTCGTAGACAATATACAAATGATGTGTGGGGTCCATTTCAGAACTAACTCTCCAAACCAAATTCAATCCTTTCATTATTTTTAAACTAAGTTTTTGAGAGGTCTTGCCAAAAATCTGCCCAATTGGATAAGTGCAAGTAGTTGATCTACATTTTCAAGTTTTAGTTCAAAATTAAGGATCTTAAATACAGAATAAGAACTTGTAAGATTAGATCAACCACTTACGCATATCCATTTGGATTGATTTCTTCGTACGTTCACTCGAAAAATTATTGTAAAACCAATAAACGTTACGGATTATTAGTGTGAGACCCGAAAATGAATCTCTCACACTGTATGTACATTATCGGTACTTCAATCATCCAACTAGGAGCGGGTCCGAATTGGCTGCCACTTAGACTCTTGGATATTTAATACAACAGCATATGTCAACGTATCGCAGCACCCAAAAGAAAAACACTACAAAAGTCGTATTTTTGCATTAACGTTCAGCCAACACGATACATACTTGTATATATATATATATATATATATATATATATATATATATATATATATATATATATATATACTGTATATATGAATGAACCTGAAAGAAAAATTCCCACAATCTCTTCACTCAAGTAAAAATGGAGAAAGTGAATGAAAGTGAGGAAGAAGGGTATGATGCTATTGTGGTGGGATCTGGGTATGGAGGATCGGTTGCCGCTTGCCGGACGGCGATGGCGGGTGTAAAGGTGTGTTTGCTTGAGAAAGGTCGGAAATGGGAATCCAAGGACTTTCCCACCAACAGTTTGGAGATTCTGTCTGCATCTAGAGTTGAGAACAAGAATTTGGGGATTAGCTTTGGTCCTAAAGATGCTTTGTTCCAGGTCATTTTCTCTGTCTCTCTCTCTCTCTCTCTCTCTCTCTCACATAAATAATGTTTTCAACAAGGACGCGGGGAGATTGCTGCGCAGAATTACAGTCGTTCACAAGTATTTTAAGCAGTTTGGATTGAAAACAAACTATTCTCGTGAAAAGTTAACTATTAGCGTGAATAGTTTGTTTGAAATTTGGGTTGTCCATCCAAGCAACGGACGGCTGTGATTCTCCTATTGTGTACAAGCTGCACAACAGCCTCCCCGCGTCCTGCTGATCTCATGAAAATCCTCTTAACATATTACAAATTGCTAAGCATGAACATTTCTTGGTATTGTTATCACTTATCAGGACCATACGATCCATGGTACGGATCAAGCCTTTGAGTTGATATGTTAAGCTATCAAGTCGTATCCGTGGGTAACTATTTTGAAGACTAAAACTTTACATTTTGTGATATGTATCGTACGATTTGATTTGATGCAGTGAAAATTCAATTCATTCACTTAATCAACTTTGTTGATTTAAAAAAGAATCATTTGTAGACTTGAAAAAAGGATACGGGAATTGAAATGTATCGAACGATTCGGTTTGATGTACTAGTAAAAATTCAATTCACTTTGTCAATTTTGTTGCTTCAAAACGAATCATTTGAAGACTTAAAAAGGTTTTGCAATGGTTATGCGAATCCTCTTTCCTATAACAAATATGCAAAAAATCGCAGTTATTGAATCATCTCTCTAATTATAGGAGACGTGACGTTTGATCGATTACCCAAGACGAGTATCTCATTGCTTTAGTCATTAAAATAATCATTTCTACACTATAATACTCCATTGTTTTCCAATTTGATTTGTGATTCGACAACTAATGATTTCTGACTATACACCGAGTTCAAGATAACAGTTTAAAAAACCTAGGGTGGGGACCCCAAATTTTGAAAGGTCTAATGAAACAAAAGAAACTAATTTTTCTGAGTCAATCTTCTAGCTCTTCTTATAAACAATTTTTTGCTTTAGAAAAGTATAACTTTTTTACTCAAAGCTTTAGTCAGATCTGTACCAAACACCAACAGTCATTGACTTATTAGTAAAATAACATAAGAATTTGAAGTACCCAGTTGATCATGTCATACCATACCAAATTTATTTTTGTAAAAACGAAGAATTAGCCTTTACTCCAAAGAATAGTGGTTATGTCTACACATCGTATTCGCAGGGATAAATTAGCTAAGTTAAGAGAATTTTGATTGGTTGCGAATTTTAATTCAAGGGAAAAAAGAGATGGTTGATTGATTTGATTTTAAGAATAAAGCAAAAGTTGATTTGGTTGAAAACTAGTGATAAAGGATCTATAGTTTTGAATTCACCCCTATCACAGAACAACAATACGCATAGGCTAGGTTTAACATTCAAATCACGATGGATTACCGCTAGGACTTGCAAACCCTTTTGATAATTGTCTAGAAATATTATTGAGTTGTCAAATGGCAAGGACTATATAAGGCCCGTCATACTAATATGATCCGTCCAGTTCAAAAAAAGAAAAAAAAACCAAATCTGATCCGTCTTTATCATGTACTATCCATTAGCTTGCCCCATCATCCAAGCCTTCCCGTAGTAATTCAAATTACTACATCCTCGTAGTAACCTCAATGATGTGCCCTTTGAAATTTTCATTTGAAATTGAAACCGTTTATTTTTTCCAAAAATATTGAGTATCAGTACTAAAAATTATGATGATCAGAGATTGTTAGGCACAAAATTGAGAAAACTTTCACCTTCTTCCCCGAAACACTCCCTCACCATCACCACCAAACCCCAACCCTAGCAACCATCACCACGTCGGCCCCTCTTGAAAAAATGAACACCTGAAGCACTCAAGCACTGGTCTGAGGTTTCTCCTTTCTTCTTTTTTTGTGAAGATGAACACATGAAGGACTTGAATTTTGGCCGATTGGGATACCTAATCTGGTCAAAACTCGATCTAAGGGCTAGGAGAATCTGGTCGAAATCCCGTCGGAATCCACTAAAATGGTGCGAAATCAGAAGCTAAAACCTCCGATCACGCGATCCTGGGTTTCTTAGGTCTGGGTTAGTCAGGGGTGTGCACAGGTCAAGCATTGCGATTCCTAGTTAATGCAGTGCGGCTGGCTTGCGGCACATCACAGAAGGACAAAGAAATTGTTTGTAACTATCGACCCACTGGTTCAACAATCGCAGTGAAAACGAGAAATTAAGACCATGATTTGCCAACTAAGGACTACTTTGGCTTAAAAGTCAAAACTGAATTATTGAATTATTCATTTTATCTTTATTCAATTTTTTTTTTACATTTGTTAGTTTTGCGTCAAGATTTTGTGATTTCTGAATTTCTTTCGACAAGACGAATCTAACAAATATAAATTTATAGTCAAACCAAATATTTTTTTTAAATAAAACCAACATAGGTGGATTATTGACCAATAATCTACCAATTTTGGCTTTTTTCAAAAAACTATTACTTTTGACCACAATTTTATACTCTTTGGATACGTCTCGACGAGAGGAATCCAGAAACTACAAAATCTTGACGTAAAACTAAAAAATGCAAAAAAAATTGAATAAAGACAAAACGAATAATCCAATAATCTAATTTTTGGCTTTTAAGCCAAAGTAACCCTAAATTAATACGAGTAGTTTAGAACAGTTGCAGAGATTTTCTTTAGTAAAAGTAGTAGTAGAGATGAAGTCGCTGGAGTGGGAGAAAACCAGGGTGTGTAGGGGGGGGGGGGTGTGGGAGAAAAATTGGAGTGAGATGGAGAGAAGTGAGAGGAAGTGTACAATTTTAAGTTTTAATCTCGGCCATGGAAATCAACAGCTGAGATGGAGTGTTTAAACTTGTGTCTAAATTTGTGTCTCCGGAATCGGCTCTTGAAAAGATAAGCCCGAACTTATAAAATATTTTACTTGGCACGGGCTTCATCTCCCCCTAGATGGCTTGATGGATGTTCAGCCGGCCATGGGTGGACTCTTCAGGCTTGGGACTAACTTATGGAAAGGAGCAATCTCTCCATGAACTCTCTTGTTTTTCTCTCTCCCTAGGTTGCCTCCCAAAGTCTAGATTAGAACCCCTAAAGCAGAGTACAATGTCCCTAAATCCGACTTATAGTTTTTGTCTAAAAAAAACACAAAATCGTAAAAATGTGTGACAATGGGGAAAGTAGTGGTCTGAACAAGCTCAATCTTTTCCAGTATGATTGGGTCATCTGCAGCACTTCGGTCCTCTAGATCATACAACATATTGTTTCAGTACCAGGATTGCTGGCCCGAGACATGATAGGACGTTCGTCCGGGCTATCCAAGGACGTGTTTGTTTGGGCTATCATAGGACGAACTCAAGACCAACGATGCTGGTTGCTAAGGTTCCTCTAATAGACACTTCTCAAGCCCTCCTTCGCACACCAAAGCCTCTTAACATCTTCTGAAAGACCCTTTTTCATGTCTAACCAGCCATAAGGCCTACAAACACATCAAAGCAATTAATCAACACCAAATAATGTCATAAATGAACAGACAAGTGTAATTTAAGGAGCTTAATTGGATACAATTAAGCTCCAATCACAACTTAATGACAGAATTGGTTTGGTTTAGTTAATTTGTTGTTGAACTATTTTATTGATCAAATTGAACAGTTATATGGACAAGATGACTCTATGGCAGTAGTGGCCTGTGGGCTCGGCGGAGGCTCACTGGTGAATGCAGGAGTTATGTTACCAACTCCCTTCAAGGTGAGGCGGAACCCGAAATGGCCAAAAGAATGGGAGAAAGACTGGGAGAGTTGTGAGGCTTCTGCTTCCGCCATGTTGAGAATTCAAAGTGTCCCCACCAAATTTCCTAATGCCAAAGTAATGGAACAAATAGTTGGAGAAGAGTTTGAAGAAACTAGTCATGGGCCATTGAAGCTTGGTATCACTTTTGATATAGAAGACAAGCCAAACAGGTCACCAGAGAATCAAGAAATGGGTAGTTGCTTAGCTTGTGGAAATTGTCTTGCTGGATGTCCTTACAATGCCAAAAACTCCAATGACAAAACCTATTTGGTTTCTGCAGTCCAGGTGCCTGTCCTTATTCCTTAACTATTTGAGCTGCGAGTTTTATTTGTTTCCCTTTTATGGGCAGCTGCTTGTCTACTGTCCGTATTTATAGGGGGTCCACTCCATACTTCATCTCTTCATATCCCTTCCATACTCCTCCTGTGGTCCTCACTCCTGAGTCGGCACTCATGATCCAAATCGTTCGTTTTCTATGCCAAACCAGCTTCATTGGAGGGAGATGCAGAAATACAAAAACAAATTGCATTTTGTTCGGAAAGATAGACAGTGTAAGTTTCAATCATATGTGTCATTCATTTGATGAAACAAAATGAAATAATTTCTACATTTTTACAAGTCCAATGAAGCTCATTTTTTACACTTGCAAACATCAACCAGAGTTATACAGATGAACGATTCATGTCATGAGTGGGCTCAGAAGTAAGGACCACCAGAGGAGTATGGAGAGGAGTCCATCCCCCATTTATACATTTATGTTTGCAAATACAAATATATTAACAGGAAACCAAATTCTTAGTGGCGGAACCTGAGTTTTATTTGTTGGGTACCAACTACCAAGTCAGTCCCGTCTACTCTGCAATGCAAGCATGCTGGTATTCAACAAATCTGGTATCCAAATGCCATCTTCAATATTACTAACAAGCTTCAATATTACTAACAGGCATAAATACAAAACTTCGTATTATATTACTGCAAAAACAATAGTTTCTTTGGGAGACTCTGATAAACCAGAGTATTAATTGCATGATAAATGAATTATTAGAAAGGGAGGAAAATAGAATTCACCTTTCAGCATTTGTTATGAACCCAAATTCTTGAATAGATATGCCATTTTTTGCTTAGCTTCTTGAATATTCTACGTCCTTTAAAAGCTATATGCAACTCAATGACTAAATAACTATATTCATGTTCAGTCATACACTTCTATATTAATCCCCTTTTTTCCCCCAAAATTTAATATTAAACAGGCAGGTTGTACAATTAAAACAGGACGCCAAGTACAATTTGTGGTAGAAAACCCAGATTATATTTCCAGAAAAGAAGAAAACCATGGAAGAAAAAGGCGGCGTTGGCGTGTCTTTCTCAATGAGATTGACTATTTAACTTCGGATTTTGTTATCCTCTCAGGTAACAAAAATTTCCTCAAGAGTCTAGCACAATTTGATTGAAAAACTAAACTCTAGTTCTTAACTTATTTGTTAATCTAACTTTTTTTTGGCAGCTGGAGTGCTTGGTACTGCTCATATACTTTTCCAATCCCAATTGAGAGGATTAAAATTCTCAGAGAGACTCGGATCAGGGTTTAGTTGTAATGGAAACATCGTTGCTTATGTTGCTGGAAGTCCTGCACCTTTGAATGCTTATGGATTAGGCAAAACTAATTTCTCTAAAATACCTTTCCAAGAAAGGCCTGGACCCTCCATTTCTTCATCATACACCTCTTCACTGGGATTCACAATTCAGGTTAATTTCATATTCATCAAACAATCATTTTGTGTCACTAGTACCATCTAATGTTGCAACTTTACAAACATGAAGTATCCATGACATGAAATAAGATATTGACACTAAGCCTTCCACATTATAATTTTTTCTGCTCAGCGAAAGACATGGACATGTGACACGACAAGGTAAGATATGGATAAGTTGGCACAATGATGTTTTGAAAAAAACCTAAATACAAAACGTGGAGTAAATGTGCATAATAAAACTTTTTGTTGTAGTCAATTTATTAAATCATCATCAACTACCTTGTTTCCATTAAAGCCGAGGCAAATCCCAATATGGACATAGTCACATAGAAATATATAGGATGCAGGAGATTTGAATCCCAAACCAAAGGCTTCCTAAGGCACCTGGTTGCCTGGTGATTATCCCAGTGCCGATTCTATGTCATAGTCAAATGGCACAACTCATTGTAAACAACGATATATGTCACCATTATGAATTTTAATGAGAAGAAAATAGCACGCTGTATGTAACACTTATTTTAAAGTATAAAGGAGAATAGAAGCAAACTTAAATAACTATTTTTTTACCATTCAATTCCACTCAACTTCTAATGTGTTTCATGCGTCTGTGTGATTGATGAAGTGTTCTTCAATTGTTGAAGACATATAAGACTTTAGTTTCGAGCATACTATGAATTTTTTTTACAGGCAATAGATAAGTGTTCTCCAAGTATCTAAAACATATCGGACTTTGAACATCGTGTCTGATGCATATATGACACAACTCATTGTAAACAACGATATATGTCACCATTATGAATTTTAATGAGAAGAAAATGGCACGCTGTATGTAACACTTATTTTAAAGTATAAAGGAGAATAGAAGCAAACTTAAATAACTATTTTTTTACCATTCAATTCCACTCAACTTCTAATGTGTTTCATTCGTCTTTGTGACTGATGAAGTGTTCTTCAATTGTCGAAGACATATAAGACTTTAGTTTCGAGCATACTATGAATTTTTTTTTACAGGCAATAGATAAGTGTTCTCCAAGTATCTAAAACATATCGGACTTTGAACATCGCGTCTGATGCATCTAGAAGCTATCGATGAGTGTCGTCTCAGTTTCTACAACCATCATGCTAACTTTCTAGAAGTTTCTTTGTTTCTTAATTCATCTCCTTTATTTTATGATTTGGCAGAGTGCAATGCTCCCAACAGCATATCCTTACCTGCTATTTAAAGGCATAGTGACATACGGATGGCCATATGGCTCCTGGTTCTTACACGGTATCATAGACAAGCTGAAGCACATCTTAGGATTTAAAGCATGTAATGCAATGGTCCTCAATGCAATGGGGTATGACCAAAGTGATGGAAAAATAACATTTGATAAGGACGCAAATAAGATATGCTTTAGCCCTCCTCATGATCGTCTACTGTCAAAAAAGATAGAAGCCTTCCAAAAGTTGACCAAAAAAGTAGGAGGGATATTGTTCATGTCAAGGTATAGAAGCACATCAGTTCATCATTTAGGCGGCTGCAATGCTTCTTCCGATCCTTCATCTGGGGTTTGCAACCCTAAGGGTCAAGTATTCGATGGACTGTCTCATACTTCCTCAGTTCACCTGGGGCTATACGTTTGTGATGCCTCATTATTACCTTTCTCTGTCAGCGTAAATCCTTGTTTGACCATCGCAACCCTTTCTGAGCATGTTAGTAGGCACCTTGTGCAGGATGTTCTGAAGTACAAAAACAAAGAAGGAACTACATTTGGGGACCAAGAGCCTAGTTCCATAACTGGTGTGAGTAGGGAAAGGAGCTTGAATTCAATGGTCTTGTTTAAAGAAACCATGAAAGGTGATGTTGGGGGTATGCCTTGTTAGTTTATCTTCAAAATACAGATGAACCCAAATTCTAGGATTCCAGAGGACGTGGACCGAAAGAGTTCAAGTTTGAGAGTGTCTCACCCTTTACTTAGGGGTAAGGTTGGTGGGTATGTTGTATTTAGAGCTCTGGAGGTGGATGACTTACATATAATTGATGGCAAAGTTGATTTCTGTGAAGTGGATGAACGAACTCCATACACTCAATATATGTGCTATCACCTCCTCCTTGTTGCTTCTTCTGGTTCAAGGTCTTACACAATTCAAATTTTAGTTTCTTTTGTTTCTAAATCTATATTTCTTCTACTTCTAGAAAATGATAAGAATTTAATGAGATGCAGATATATTCTAGAAGGGAAGAAGACAATGAATCCTTATCTCTTTGGATTATACACATGGAGAGAGACAACAACGATGCACGTGACATTCATTAAAGTGGTCATGAATGATTTAAAGGAAGATGGGTTGAAATTAGAAGGGAAGCTTAATATTTCAATGATAGAGCTCCTTAAGTGCTTAATAAGCCTAAAAGGGAATGCAAGGGGAATCTTCGTGCCTCTTTTATTACTGACTTTTTTCAGAACCTACATTTCACAAGTTCCGCGAGGAAGTCACAAGGAATTCGATCCTTTGAAATTCCATCAAAAACCTTATCCAAACAGTTCTCTCCATGAGATACAAACAGGTATCCCAAGCACAAAAAAATCAAACTTTATCTTATTACACATCTGAATGATGAATTTTACATTGGAGCTCTTTCTATGTCCTTTTCCACTTCAATTCTTATTATACTTTGTCTTTTGACATTTTGCAGAGGATGGGTTTACAATCAGTTGCCAACAGTGGAAATGCAATGAGAATACATGGAGGGTTGAAGATGGAGAGAATAAATTAAATCCAGTTCTTCTTATCAACGGATATGCAACTGAGAGTTATTGGCTACCAACAGAATCAAATGATTTGGTTAGAACTCTACTAGATGAAGGGCATGAAACATGGCTACTCCAACCAAGATTACACCATTTGAATTCTTCAAACAACTTCACCATTGAAGATATTGCAAGATTTGACATACCAGCTGGTAAATCACTAACATCAAGTTTTTTTCATTCAGATAAACGGATTTCAAATGAAGAGATTTGTGATTAAAACAGAGTTCGGTTACTATAAATAGATTGAACATATAAAGAGGATGATAAAACTGGAGTTAGTAACTCACTATAATGTTTGTATTATATGTAGAATGTCAAATCACTTACTTTTGCATTCTGATTTCAAATCCAATAATGCATCATAGCAAAGCACTCAAACTCTAGTCTCCAATCCATGTTTGAACCGTGAAATATGAGTTTTGTGCTATTTTCATTCGCTAACTAGGGTCGAATCCTTCCATTTCTAACCCATGTCTCTGTGCGCAGCCTAGAAATTTTACTTCAGCCAAAATAAGAAAAACTCATATGGCTGGTGTACTTTTGACTTCTATTCTTTTTGTGCAGTGATCAATTCAATCCGGTATTTGCACGGACCAATGATAAAGATACATGTGGTTGCACATTGTGTTGGGGGCTTAGCCATTCATATGGCTCTTATGGGAGGCCATGTCTCTGCAGCCCATATATCCTCTCTAAGTTGCACAAACTCTTCAATGTTCTTCAAGCTCAATGCTTCATCCAGATTCAAAATGTGGCTTCCCCTCATCCCGGTAAGCTTTTATTTCTACCATTTTTTTTTCAATATGTCTAATTTGACAAACTTGGATTAAAAATTCATGTTACATAAAAGTTTTTTTTCCCGTAAATCAACGGGATAGATCATTAACATCATGTATGGGTTACAAAGTACAAGTCACCGGACACTACGGCAATTGTGGGAGAGTCCACGAGATAACTAAGCCCAACAACTAAACCAACACAAGAAATAAGTCCTTCATAGGGGAGAAATTATCGACACTTGCGTTCGGCAAGATTTGACCCATTGACCTCCCAATTAGGAGTGCACAAGAGTGGCCAGCCGAGCTAGACCCACAAAAGTAAATGGAGAATGATGATATAGCAACAAAAAAAACTCAAAAACTATTTTTCTAATAGCTTTACATTTCCTTCATGTTTGTTTATTTTATTTTATTTAAGATTTTCGTTGTTTTTGCAAACCTAATGGAAAAGTTTGAAAAAACTCGTTTTTATTTGTTCTTGTGGTGTACATCTTTTTGGTGTTCCCTAAGAAAGTGAGCTTAGTAATGTATATTTTTGGAAATAATTCGCAAAACCTTTCTTCATTGTGTTTTAGAAAAATGAAAATATGAGAACATATTAAGAATAACAAGCAATCCTATTACTTAGGGCTCCACACCCTTAGGGTCTTTTACAAGTAGTCACACAGTTACAACTTATACATCTATATCTATAACAACGATTTTCTATTGATTTATGCTTATATTTAATCTTAACTCTAATTTTGTTCCAGATATCGATGATCATACTAGGAAAGAACAAGGTCCTCCCTCTACTCAAAACATCGAATGCCACTTCACGCCAATGCCTCTTGAAATCTATAGCCCGTATGGTGCCACGGTACGAGAGATGCACCTGTGACGAATGTGAGGTCCTTTCTGGCATTTTTGGCAACGCATTTTGGCACGGTAACATAACGCCCACCTTGCACTATTGGTTAAACAAACAGAACTTACCACATCTTCCTATGGCTGCATTTCCCCACCTTAGAAAGATATGCAACACCGGTTACATAGTAGACTCCAATGGTGAAAACTCATACTTGATGCACCCGGAGAGAATGGCTCTCCCAACGCTTTATATATCTGGTGGTAGGACTCTTCTTGTTACTCCTCACACTTCTTTTCTTGCTAATAACTACATGAAGCTGCACCAACCTGGTTTTAGGCATGAAAGGGTGGTTGTGGAGGGTTTCGGTCATTCAGATTTGTTAATTGGGGAAGAGTCCTATGTGAAGGTTTTCCCTCACATACTAACCCATATTAGATTAGCTGAAGAAGGAAAAAAGAATGGGATGGGAGGTGAGAGGAGAAAGTACAATCAAGAGGCCTTGGCATGGGTTGACGATCCGTTTGTTGATGGAAATGGTGGAATTTTGAGTTATTTTCATTCTTTAGTTACCATCTCGTTGCTCTTGATGTTGGTCATTGTTGTTTGTGTTTTGTGTTAGGATCTTGTTAGGTTGCAAGAATAAAGGAAACCATGTAAGAAAAGGGATTTATATATTCCACGTTGTTGTATTTTTCTATTTTCTTGAGCTCAATGGAGAAAAATAGGGTGGGAAAGGATGGTACGAAAATATTGAATGATGTAAAGTGGGCAACTAATTTGCAGGCAATGATCTTGCGATCTGCCTTAGGCATTTGATTTAGCAGGTACGGATAGGCCTGGTGTGTTAGTAGAAATTAACTGGTATTCTCTTTAAATGGTCCTTATTTTCTGCTTCGTTTATTTGTTTAAGTTTTGATGTTTTAATGCTTATACAATGATGCTAGTTGATATCGAAGATTAGGAAGCTTTAGTCTATGGAGTGTTCTCTATGTTTAGTTGGTCTCTCCATGATGGTGGACTGATTGGGGCAGGAAGTGGATTGTGAGTGTGGGTTTTGAATATTAATAGAGGGGTCTTTTGTGTCTTATAGAGGTGTCATTGTGTCATACTAGTGTCTTTGTGTCTTCAAAAGTTTAAAGGTTTGGTCTTACAAAAATGTGAGTGTTGGAATGTTTTCCTGCAAAATTACTACTAGAGAATCAAGTCTACTGCTTTGAAATGAAGTAATGTTTTGCTCCATGCCGCATGGAGTTGATGTTCTCCTTCTTTTCAATGCTTTGATACTGCTATGTTGTTATCACAAAAAAAAAACCATACTTGGGTCTGTGGGTTTGTAGTAGTAGGGGAATGTGTCTATTTTGAGTGATTATGTGTCTATTTGTGTTTGCATTGTTGGTTTCCCTCTATTGCTGGGAGAATGCTCAAGTTTGGTGTGCTCCGTCCATGCAACACATGATGGGGTGTCTTTTGTCTTTCATGTTGCTTGAGACAACACTTTATGGTTGCAAAGATGTTCAATCGATGATCTTCTCCCATATTCAGGACTCAGGAGGTGTTATATGAAATCCAGTGTTCAAATATAGTACTGCTGGGAGTTATGCTAAAGTTTGGTGTGTTCCTGTCCTGGCATCATATGATAGGGAGTCTATCTTGGCTTGACTTGGGAAATTTACGAGTCGATCTCAAGCTTTCAAGGTTGAGTTAATCTCGTGAAATTCCAAATGACAAAAGCTGGAAAAAAAAAAGCACATCATTATACCTGCACAAAACTGAATATCCGACCTTTCATTGTATTTGTAACTTTTCAACACTACAAAAGCAAATCTTTTTGGTGGAAGAGTAAGACACAAAATGATTTATGTCTTCCCCTCTCAATTTCATCATGTTTTCCACATATTTTATTAGAAATGAAAAGGACTTGAACCAATAGGTATTGAAATGCCAAGTGCCAAGCATGCATGCAATCTAAACAAAGGGCCAATTGATGATAAAAAAAAAGAAGAAGAAGTCTAATTTAAAGACAAACGATAAACAATAATCAAGGGCTAATCTAAAGCCAAAGCAGAACTAATCTACATTTGGTGAAGGCCTATATTTTCATAACTCGTTGGAAAAATTTGTTATACTTATGGATTGGTCACTTGTTCAAGAGCCTGTCACACCAAACACTCATATGCCAAAGCTTAGCTTGAGTTTCTAAAAAAACAGTCGAAGGCGATTGATCTTGGCTTGTACTTTTTGTGAACAAGTTTGAACGAGCACAAAGTCAAAGCTAAGCTCGAGTTGACAAGTTGTTTGGTTCTCTTGCAGCCTTACATATGGGTTTGACAAAATTATTCTACTGGGATTAACAAAATTCTTCTTCTTTGCTGATAAAAATCAAAGAATAAAATTCAAACAGACTTTGAAATATGAATTTTAATGTTTGAATGGTATTTAAAATGGATTTTAAATGTAGATTGATATGGTTTTAGATTTTCATCCGTAATTAGATAATCTGTAGAGAGAATTAGGCCTACTGTTTGATTGGCAGTTTTGATGGATTTCTGTTGCAATCCATTGCGGATTCATTTCATTGTCAACTCAGGAGGCAACCCGACGCTTCCATGGGAGTACACTGCATCATTGCATATGGGAATACACTACGGCATATATGTACTTCTCGGAATGGGAAGTTGAAGTGCCAACCATAGTAACGGGTGTCCTGTGTATGCTGTGCGGGGTGCACATCCCAATTGTGCATAGGGCAATGAATATACTGTGGCTGTGCGGCATATATGTACCCTCTCAGAGTGGGAACTTGAAGTGCACTGCCAACCATAGTAACGCTTTGAAGAATTACATGCCACAGATCATGGAATATTTTCAAAATTTTGAAACTAAATCAGATTTGAAGATTTTGTTACTCTCTAGGGTAGGAACTTTCTTTGGGGAGTTAAAGTCGACAAAAAAAGGATTCACCTTATCAATTGGAAAACTATTTGTAAACCTAAAAAGCTTGGAGGTTTGGGTACAATCTGGCAATTCTAATTTAGGATTGATTTCTAAACTTGATTGGAAAATCTCCACTGAGAGGAAACCCCTGTGGGTGCAAGTCCTTCGTAACAAATACTTGAAGAATCATGGTTTTAGGGACTGGCCTGTTAACAAAAAAGCTTCCCCCACTTGGAGAAGCATCGTTAGAGTTAGGGACTTTGTGGTCAAAAATATAAAATGGATTGTGGGTAATGGTAAAGATGTTTCTTTTTGGCATGATTGGTGGTGCGGGAATAGCATTTTAGGGAATAGTGATTAGAATTTTATGAATGAGAATACTAAAGTGGTTGATTATATAAGTGAGAACAAAGAGTGGGACATTAATCTTTTGAATCAAACTTTGAATATCAATGACACCAGCAAGGTCACTGGTATCTTGCTCCCCAAGTATGCTAAGATTGATGACTCTCCTCATTGGGCCTTGAGCCATAATGATAAATTCTATGTTAAATCCTCTTATGATAGTTTGTCTGAACCTTCTATTTCTGATTTAAACTGGAATTGGATCTGGAAGCTTAAAGTTCCTTCCAAACTGAAAGGTTTTCTTTGGACATGCATGCAGGCAAGTTACTTACCAATCAACAACGTTTACTTAAGGGATTATCTACTAGGGACTCTTGTACCAAATGTGATAATGCTTGTGAAGACGTGTTCCATTTATTCTTTAATTGTCCATCTAGTGTTGATATGTGATCCAGATTACCTAATGTTCAGATTCCCTAAACGGGTGAGTTAGAAGAATGGAAATCCTGGTTGCAGACAAACATCAGAGCTATGAAAGCAAATACAGGGAGTTATTCAAATTTTGTCCTTACTTTGGTTACCCTTTGGAAAATTTGGCTTGCTAGGAATAAGAAAGTCTTTAATGATGTTAATTTAGAGCCTACTATTATACATAGCCATTAGCTAGTGTTTGGTTTTTACTTCTGAAATTGTACATGCCTTTTGTGAACAGAGTCCAACTAGGATTCGACAAGTCAAACTTATTACTTGGAAATTCCCAGGTACGAGAAAGCTTAAACTCAACACAGATGGCAGCATCAAAGGAAATCTAGGTCCGACTGGGTTTGGAGGTGTTTTTAGAGAGGAAAGAGGACACTGGGCTATTGGCTTCTATGGAAGACTTGAAGATTGCACCAGTTTGGAAGCAGAATTATGGGGTATCTTAAGAGGCCTAGAGATGGTGAAAAGCCAGAACATGGAGGTGCTAGAAATTGAGTTTGATTCAGCCATTGCAATTGATCTGATCAAAGGAAAGGCACCAACACACTCCTCTCTCAAGATTCTCATACAAGAATGCCAATCTACCGCGGAAGGGAATCGGTGGCAAATAAACTTGCTCCCTTTTGAGTGGACCAGGAGCACAAATGGGTGTCTCACATTGCTCCCCTTGTTGAAATCATCCCCCTCTTGGAAGCTGATATGAGGGGGGTGGCCTTTGAAAGGTCATAACTTGTTGTTCTATTCTTCATTTTCTATTGTACCAAAAAAATAAAATGTACAAATAGCCCAGCAAAAAAATAGAAGAAGGTGATTTTCATATAATTGAATCCAAATTACATGTCTCCAAAATCCGAAGACTACAATAGAGAGGGTCTTTCAATTTTGTGTTTGCCCATTTTTCGTCCAGTTTGGACGATTTTACCCCTCGATTGGAAATCTCTGTTGTTGAATTGGCTGTAATTAGGTGTTTTGTACGTGGGCAATTGTGTCTTTTGGTGTTTGCTAATACCCCTTTCCATCTTTTGCTTTAATTCCCTCTGTGTCCCTTCTCATTTTTTTTTACATGATAGAGAGAGAGAGAGAGAGAGAGAGAGAGAGAGAGAGGGGCGAACAAGTACACCAACACCACCCTCCATCACCGGCGTGGACCATTAGCGAGTGGCGAGAAGACGAACCAGCGTGCACCGTCACCGCCTAGCGCCTTCCACCACCGGCGTCGACCACCAGGGATCCGTCAAATGAGGTATGTAGATCGATTAGGTTGTTTTTTAGGTTTATAAAACACTGTTTGGAGATTTTCAAAGGTTTAGGGATTTCGTTTTCAGGTTTTGAAGGTATGATGGCGATCGAAATCAACAAGATGCAAGTCGATTGGATTTGTCGACTCCTAGATAATGATTTTCGAGAGGATTTGAGTATTGGGTCTAGGGTTCCGAAATCGTACGGGATATATAGATGGGTTTCGAACAGCGGTAATATGAGGTTCGTTGTTCATCTTTGTGAGAATTTCTTGATTTGATTTTGAATTAATAGTGTATAGTTCAAATATTCTGTTGTTTACTTTCACTGATGAGTTTCATTTTTGGGTTAGCTTTGGTATTGTTGTTCACCATATTTGCTTTCGATATAGTGCATGACAAACGAAAACAAAAGTGGTGAATACAAATATGTTGGATGGGTTATGACCAAAATTCCTTTTAGTTAATGATACTAAAAATAAATAAAAAAAACCGCATGCAAATAGCTTATATGCGTTATCAAAAGAAGCTTTTAATTTAGAGAGTAGAGATTCAGTAGCATGAATTATTTTTAGTAGATAAATTGATAAAATTCATTCAATAACTTTTAATTTTGTGAGTTGCATGTCTCAGATATATGGTTTGTAATACTGGTTTCATTATTTGCTTGAATAGTGAATTTTTTTTCCCAACCTGCTTAACTCGTGAGTTGAAACCGCCAAAAAAACCAACAAAACCGCTGGTTTTAAGATGCAAATGGGTTGCCGATGGGTTGAAAATTTGTCAACCAAGTACGGCCCGTTGGTTGAAAAATACAGTTGAAAAATACATTTTATACCCCCCAAATCGACCCATGCACTTCCCTACCTATATGTGGCATAACAGCCCATGGGTCTGTGCAATTTTGGAAATGATTATACATGCATGTCAATTATAAATGTATACTCAATGGTTGTTAGCTCCTTCGAAGCATGTTCATGTGTTGAATTCGATACGTATTTGCTGAATCTGTATCAGCACACACGTTTTGGGTATTTTTATTGCACAAACAGGTCCAATTGTGTTTTTGTTGATTGTAGGGGGATGTGAATGATGTGAAGCGACAAGTGGATGAAACAATTTACACGAAAAATGTCAGTATCTCTTCCATACTCCCTTTGTATGATCTGCATGGTCTCTCTGAGTGATATTATAATACCATCTTGTTATGTTCAATAATTGAATCCAAGTTGTTATCAAAGATATGGTAGGCAGCTACATCTTCTTCATTTGTGCATGTGTGTTACTTGACCAACTAAACTGAAAGGCTTCTCTTTTGTTATGCTGGTTTTCTGCAGGAAATTGACAAAATGTATGCTGCCCTTACTGGCCAACCTTTAGACCTAATACAAACGTACACCCATAGGGACATATACTTTTCTGCCGCAGAGGTGAGATTACTTGATTTTTAGCCCTATTGCAGTTTTGTAAGAAAATACCTCATTTTCAATGCTTGTTACTGACTTTCATTGTTCGTCCTCACCTCATAACCTTCCTTTTCATTGAAGATGTCATTTTTTTCCATTTGACCATAAGCCTTTCAAAAATGAATGGGATCAATTTGGTTCAATATTTTTTTCAAAAATTTTAGGTGTTCCTATTATAGACTAACATTCTGAACTTATTGGCATGTGTTCAGAATGTACAACCTTTTAGCACATAGCCAAATTAAACACAAAGTTGGGAGGATAACAGATATCACTCCTATATCAATGCTCAATAGATGGCAACAAATTTCCCTTCTTGTGAACATATGTAACATTGGACTTTGTTGCAGCGTCTCCAGTGACCTCCTTTCCCTTCTTGTTGTAATGTAACATAGGGCCAGTTCTCTGAAAATACCACACACACACACACACACACAAAGAACCAGAGAGAAAGAAAGAGATTAACCACACAAATTTTGCAGCAAGAAATAGAACCGAGTAAGTTAAAAGGCAATCCTCATAATCATAATTCATAAGTCACAGATGTATCAGTGATGGAGTGAAGAAGCAAGCAAGTATTGAAACGAAAACTCACATCTGTCAAGGTAGAGGACTGGCGAAAAGCACAAATACTCCTATTTGTATCCCTTGAATCAGATATTGTAGGTGCCTTTTCACCATAGAGTTTTTCAAATTGAGATTCCAATTCTGAAGTTGCTACAATTTTAGAATGAAGAACATTTGGTTGAGTGCAGCCATTACTTTTCATAACTGTATGAGAGAACCCATAAAGTTTGTTTTCTTTCGTCTTTCGCTGTCCGTGGCTCCAAAGGAAGTTTTGCTATCCGTTTCACCCCTTGCCATATCAGAGCTGTTCTTGACTAACCTCTCAGTCTCAGCTGGATGTTTTTTAGTACGCTGCAAAAATTATTGATCAAAGACTTCAATTCACTACCCTCAATCCATTTGAGGAATATAAATATATGTCATCCATCTTCTTCTAAAAAAGTTCAGGAAACATGATTCAAATCTCATTACAAAGGAAGAAAGTGAACATACCATACAACCAAACAGGTTTTCCAACCTTGCAAGACCTAGCCGAAAAAGAAGAAATTGACTTATCAACACAAGTGTTTGTTGGAGGAGGGGACTGTTGTGGCACCTTTTCAGTATGTGCCGCAATACTAAGTGTCAAGAATTATAGAATCCAATGCCGATAATCAAATATCCAAAATAAAACAGATAGATAAATGTATAGAAAGTCATGTCTAAATGAACTCCCAAACAACAGGGAGGAGGAGCTTAATGCTGAAGGTTGAATGTGAAGCTTCTCCGCTGAAAGTTGAATGTGAGCTTCTATATATGGATACCATACTTTTCCATGTAGGGTGCTGGGCTTAAATCTGCAACCCATGGAAGCATTTCTTTATACATTAACTTGGCATAAACCAATATGACTTACAGAAACATTTGTCCTAAAAGCAAATGTTAAGCAATACGACGTCAACACAACCAAACAAGAATGGAGGCTTTAAATGGTCCTGTTCTTGCATATTTAGTATGGAAATCTGGACTCAACAAACTATTTTCTGATTTCAAGATACGCGGCAAAGTTGCTGTAGGTTTGAATCCAAATATCAGATTCTACCGGTCAGTTGCATCTTTATTTTCTTTGTTTGAACTCATTTTTTCTCATGGATGGATGGGTTTAACATTTTTTTGATTAATTAAGTGCGCTAACTGAGCTTCAAATCATCAAAGTGTAATAGACATTATTTCCTATCATTTACTTATGTAAAATCTAGATTCAAGTTGGTCAAAGAACCATGTCGGCTGGATATCCTTGTCTCTATAGATCTTTAACTAGAAAACAAGCTACTGCTGTCATTAGTTTAATTCATGTCGTGTGTTTCACTTTTTATTTTGGATATTGACTCATCCTTGCGTACACTTTTGTTTGTGTTTATTTCAGTTTTATTGTTGCCTTGGGTTTGATTTAGTCTGGTTTCTTGGTAGGATCAACGAGCCCTTGATGCAGAGAACAAGTAACGCGAGCCAGGTGAAGTGGCTGTCTGCGGTCTAGGTTCATGTACCCCATGCAACGAAAATTGATGAACTTCTGGTGTGAATTATGTGACTTAGCGCACGGTGTGTAGGGATTCGCTGCTAATTATGATTATAGTGATGGATTCTGTTTTGCTTATGTTTTGTGTTTAGCTAGAAGAGGTTTTGCTAGGTGGTCAGAATGTACATTTTAACCTTGATTGTCGGAATACTGTTACCCAATTTTATCACAAATTGGTGATAATGAACATTACCATGATTGCATTATATCAACAATTATGTTGGTTCGAGTTGCCAACTTGAATTTTATTTGAAGTGGAAGCTCCAATAGGACAAGATGCACTATTTTCATGTAGTTAGGGAACGGAACTAGCAGAAGTGATAAACCATAGAAAGCTTAGTACCCATTTTGTTTTCAATACAGAAGAGAAACTATGAAAAGGTTGTCTTGTTGAAGATGCCAATAGTGACATTCCTTCTCTCCCACTTTATGCCAATAGTGACTTATTTGAACACATTTCCCTCAGAAAAATAGGCATACTGGAATAGAAATTAGGTTGTGTTTTGGGTCTTTTCATTGTCTCATACTACAATAAGTCAAGCCAAAGGGGGTCATTTATCTGCACAGAAACTTAATTACATATCAATTAGTATCCAATCAATAGCATTTTCAACTCAAGTTCTTAATGAGTTCCTAAAATTGAAACTTCGAAGCAGGATGGTTTTGGGGACTGAAGATGATCTATTTTTGCTGTAAGATTTTTGTCTCTACAACTTACATATTTTTTAGTTATTTGCAAGACACAAAAGGAAATGATGTCGATCTTAGCATCTACAAGGGAAAGCTCCTACTAATTGTAAATGTTGCCTCACAATGGTACAACATAGCTCTTCATTTGCATCTATACTTCTTTTTTTGGTAGACTTTTTTTGTTTTCATGGATTAGCCTAGAGTAGCTTCATTGATGTTACACATAACATAACCATCTGAAGTTGAAGGTTGACTCTGTTAACCCCCCATTCAAAATTAGGCTTTGGGTGAACATTATGAATTACATTCCTTTGATTCCATCGCCACTTGTAGGCTTAACTAGGGCTGCTGTATCGGAAAAGAACTGTATCGAAACTATTCTGTGTTCTTAGGACATACCCCTATTGATTGTATGCAAGAACATAAACTGATGCAGAAGTAGAAGGTGGTATTTTACAACAAACTTTTTTCCTTTGTGTGTAGTAGCTTGACCAATTCAAATTACGCAAAGTTGAGCAAGTTATACGAGAAGTACAAAGATCAAGGTTTGCGTAAATGTTTATGTGTTCTTAAATGTGGCGTATAATTGTGTATTTTTTATAGTTATTTTGGTTTCTTTAGAAGGTATGTCCTGAATTATGGTCGATTTTCCGATTGGCGCAAGGGCCAAATCATAATTTGGCATTTCTTTGTCCATTCAAAGAGTGCAATTTTAAATATTTGGCTTTTGCCCTTGGATAAAGTTGAACGATACTGCAGTTCAACTGTTCTATGTCATTAGCACACAAAGAAGCTGATTCAAGATTAATATGTTGTGTAAAAATGATTCATGTGTTGGTCATTTGTCTTTCCCTAGAGAGTTTTAGCTACATTTCATAGTTTGGATCACAGGTTTTGAATTGCCTTTGTGTTTTCCATTTTGATAATTGCTTGTCCATTAGGTTTATGAATTGCAGGAGATCTCCTCTTTTTCACTCAGACTTATGCTGAAAACATATTTCTAGCTCTCCAGGGAGCAGTAGTGATTTGCATAAAGTAACTACATGTAACTTCTTGAAATCATATATGAGAATGGCCTAACACTTGGGTTTGGTAGTTACTACGATTAATGGAAAAGTTGTATTCAATCCTTCATTAGGAGTTCCCCTTAATTGGTTTTTTTCCTATCTCAGGGGAAGGGGGAAAGTATTCATTATAGAATTCATTTTGCTTATTTCTTTATATAATATATGATATCCTTCTTGTGTGCAACCTACACTTTTGTATATTTGGACGGATAGTTCTAAGCAAATCAATGTATGTATCATTATCATTTTTTATCCTATCCAACAATAGTGGAAATATTTTTTCTCGTTAACAAATTGCTAAGTATTCTGGTTATATTTCAGGATGAGAAGTTGACTAAGTAAGAGGTGCTCTATGGTTTGCGAATGGTTGCAGGGCATTAACTCTGAAGGAGAGAGGTGCAATTCCAGCTTTCCCAACTAAAGAAGACTTGTTTACTGCCATAATGGTCTTATGAAATATGATATGTTTAACTACTCCTTGATTATTCTACTCTGTAATCAGTTTTTTCCCTTTTCCCATCAATGAAAACGATGCTGGAAATTCTCTTTCATGTCACAATGAGCTAACCTTCGTTCGGCTAACTTTAAAGTCCAAAAGACTTGGTGTCCCATTTGGCTAGCCTAATGTTTAGCTTTTCGTTGCCCCTTTAAATTATGTTCTTCCTTCCTAATTATGTAAATTTCTTCCCTCATTCATGTTCCCATTTCCAATTTCCATAGAAAAAAATGTTTCAAACAAGTTTACAACAGCACCCTACTTGCCCTACACTCCTGCCACTTTGGATATTAATACTAAAACATGCTACCTTATATATTTCACCAAATGCAAATCAATATTACAAACACTTTTCACTCGATAACCAAAGACGGGTATCAAACTCGTGCTGGGCACGA
This sequence comes from Vaccinium macrocarpon, assembly GCA_022606695.1. Classification (NCBI taxonomy): domain Eukaryota; kingdom Viridiplantae; phylum Streptophyta; class Magnoliopsida; order Ericales; family Ericaceae; genus Vaccinium; species Vaccinium macrocarpon. The sequence goes on along the minus strand of CM040171.1, from coordinate 30,063,186 downwards.
GAGCACGTAACTAGTATTACTAATGCGAGGGTTTCTTATTGTTCACGGAGTAATATATATGATTGAAAATTAACATCCCACAAATGAGAGTGTTCATGAAACAAAAAATCTTGATTAGTTATTAATTGAGTTAACCAATAATTATGTGCCACTTTTCAGCCCTTCCGAAGAAAATACTCTTTATAATATACTATATGGTAGATTTTTTTTTAACAACGAAAAAAAAAACCCCTAAATAGTTGAAATCCAACAACATATCACCCTAGGTAGCTATGATCCTCATTAGTCAAGTGGGGTCAACACTCAAACACTGTCTTTCAACCTAGCTGACTTGGTTCGGCAAAAGTAAGGCACAAAGATCCACATCTCTAGGTGGTGACAAAAAAAACATAAGCACAAAATCATAAGTAAAACAAAAAAAAATATTTCTCACTAAGTACTTCTATATGCCCTTTCACAGTTGACCGCAATGTTATCAATCTCATACCGGTCAACATACCGATTTTTCTACTGGAACGATACGTGCCGGAGTATATCTCGGTACCGTTTCGAATTTACCGCAATTAAGACTTTATATGTTTTTCATACATTTTTTTTATCTTTTAAGAAACTTAAAGTAGAAAAGCCATAAATCACATATATAGTCCTACCTAGTACCTACAGTCCTGCACACAAGTTTGAAAAGGCGTGATTCTAATAACAGCCCGTCATTTACTCCATGTAACCCACAAATCATTTTCATAGTTGTGTGAAAACTAAAATGCCCCCAACTGTGTTTTTTTAGGGGGTGTTCCACTAATTAGTTTTTTATGTGATGCACCTCTGAGAGGATGACCTATCTTGATTTTTGAAAAAAGTTAGTTTTTGAAAAAAAATAATTAGTGGAACACCCCCTAAATACAGATTTCAAGATAGATCATCTCATTACATGCATTATTTATTTTTAGCACTTTTTGGAAAACTTAGGGTTGCTTTGGCTAAATAAACCAAGTGGTTTTTTTTTTTTGTACTTATTCAAATCTTTTTCACATTTCATAATTTTATACTTTTTAGACTCTTCTTATCGAGATGAACCAATAAACCACAAAAAAATCAATGCAAAACTAACAAATGCAAATTTTTTAAAGTAAAAACAAAAAATAAACTTTATTTAGCCAAAACAACCCTTAAATCGTCCAGCTCTAGCCTCTAATGTTCGAACAGGATGACGTTGTTTGCTTTTATGTACATTGAAATTAAATTTAGGCATCCTTTGGCTAAATTCAAAAAATTGGTTTTTTGGTTTTTTTGATTTTGTCCTTATTCAAATTTTTTTTGCATTTGTTAGTTTTCGGTCAATTTTTTGTGGTTTCTTGGCTTGTCTCGACGAGAGGAATCTAAAAAGTATAAAATTATTAGCCAAACTTAAAGTTTTGAGAATAAAGATGAAAAATAAACCAAAAAACCGATTTTTTGCCATAATTTTTCGTCTTTATTCACAAAACTTTAAGTTTGGCTAATAATTTTATACTTTTTAGATTTCTCTTGTCAAGACAAGCTAAGAAATCACAAAAAATGACAGAAAAATAAAAAATACAAAAAAAAATTGAATAAGGACAAAACTAAAAAAAAAAAAACCAGTTTTTTGAATTTAGCCAAATGAGGCCTTAAACATCGGACCATTTTTCTTGTGTGGGTTCCACGGTGTCCATTTCAACAATACTTATAAATAGACCTTTTCTCAATATAGTCTCACCGTTCGTATTTGTTACTATTAGTTAATTTTGAGGTTTCTAATTTCTTAAGAAACATCACGATTGCTTTGTATAATTCTTTTCTTTTTAATTTTACAATTTAATCATCATGATTATTTTGTAAATTCAAAACTATTTGAAGATAAAGGAAAAAGCGAAAAGAAATTGAATTAGTCAAAGTACACGGAAGCTGACCCGAATATTTGATTATAAGAAAAGGTAAAAGAGTAAAATTGACACAATTTACTAATTGACTTTCAAACATGGACAAACTTTAAGGGACATGAAAAAATATGTTTGAGAACTAATAATTAAGCTACACAACACCCACATATAGGGATGGGTCACACATGTAGACCCCACCCTTATGTGAAAGTGATGTGTGTAGCATTGTTGCACAACACAAACAGAGCGAGTACTTTTATGTGGACCAAAATTTTAATTTAATGTCAAACAAATTGGCAAAAGTTGCAGACAATCCTATGGGTGGTCTCCTGTGCATCACACGCACATAAAATTCACTACACGCGCTTTTTTTTGGTCAGCCAAGTTGTACTCTTACAGACAATGTCTTTGGTCAGTCAATTTGCACTGATTTGATGGAATTCTTTCAGCCACAAATTACCAAATTATCCTTTAGCTAACCCAAGGTAAATAGCTTGTTGACAATGTCAATTACCTTTACGTTTTCTCATCTGGAGCGCTTTTTACCTTCCCCATGCGGAGCGGCAATAGACCAATTAACGATTTTTTTTTTGTACGTCGTACAATTTCGAGGAATACTAACGAGTGCAACATTACTCATTAAGGGTAAAAAAAAAAGTACACTTGTGTGCCTCACTTGTATTTTTAAGTAATTTTTATGTGTACTTTAAAATACAAGTGGGCAAGTGGTAGCTAGCTTATGCGGTAGAACTTTTGGGTACCCCACACTACATTTCAGGATCAAATCACATTCTCCCCCTCCCTCATGTAATAGATTAAGAATGATGAATGAACCAAAAAAAATACAACTGGGACCCAACAAATGTATTTTTTTTTGTACTCTTAATAGGTGCAATAGTGCACCAGTTTACTTACCGTACTTTTTTTTTTGTGGGTGGGGGGTCTTGAACTAGACGCAAATTATGAACGGCTATAGACTGTACACTCACATTTATGGATGACAATTCAACCTATCCAACCGGAGCGAGTATTTTTAAATTTTTTTGAGTATATGGTCGAGGTAGGAGGAGAATTGAAAACACTTTACTAGGTTAGGGGTTAGTGTAGACATCACCCCTCCCTAATACCTATCCCAAAATAAATTTACGTATGAAATATTATTTTTATTGCTTATATCCGTTGGAAAAGTAAGCACAGGAAAGGGAAAAAAAACACACGCATTCCAGTGCATCTTTTACAATTTTCAATGCATTTACATGTACATTTATACATTTTTTTACACATTTCAACGTACTTTTTTATCCTTAGCGTAAAGCCACTAGATTTACGTTAGCATTTTCCCTTTTAGAATCCTTTCATTGTACTCTAATTTATTCCCTGCCACCCCTTTTCAATTTCAACCATTACTGTGCAGGCTCATACGAAAGGTGCAATTGGAAAAATTATTTCATAGTCTTGGGGTACTTCACACCACCCTTATCAAATTGCGTGTTTACTAGACACGCAATAAACAAAAAAAACAAATACAATATATACATTTCAATTCACTTTTTTTGTACTGTTCATTACATTTACATTTACTTTATACACTGTTCAACATTTTTACAGACTTTTTCAACCCATTTGGCTTATGTTAACATTTTCCTTAAATGTATTTACCTTATGAAAATATATGTTGATAAAGGTGTTGGGACATCATGTAGCGGTGCCACAATACACTGATTGATACATCAGTTATGGTGCTCTTTCTTTGCCCTGGCATTTCACGCCAGTATGAAGATAGAAGGACGCGAGCAATACTACCAAAATGAAGACCCCGCTGTACCAATCATAGAATGAGACCTTAATCCAAATCTCTAGAATGAGACCTTAAGGTCCCTTTAGACCTTGGAGGTGGCATCATCATATGCCCCATATAAGGTTTCCTATGCATTTGCCATACCATACTGCTACTACTTTATGGTTCTTTAGCTTTGGCTGGATGCTACTAACCCCAAACCGTTCATTAATTTTAAAATAAATTTAAGTGTTCTTGCAAAAGGTAATGGAAAAAAAATTGAAATATCCATAACGAACCAACAAAAAGTTGGATATTATTTTTTATTTTACCAAAACTGAAGATTTTAGTATACCCACCAAAAAAAAAAAAGACTTCCACCATTCTAAATTGCTCTTCCTTTTTTTGGGAACCACATACTTGCTGTCAAAAAAATTATGAGATTTCTTTTTCGAAAAATTTACGTCATTTTTTCTTTCTAAATAGACCTTTAAATTGGTGCATAAAAATCACGCTAACACAAATTTTTCTTTGGAAATTGTACGGTTGAAAGAAAGACCAGCAATTTGGGACAAATGGAATAACGTAATCCTTCAACTTTGGTATACTTTTTAATATATATTTTCACATACTTTTATACACTTTTCACAGCATTTAGCACACTTATTAAACTTAACGATAATATAGTGAACTGATTTGAGCATTTTTCTTGTTTATTTGAAGTCACTAGAATAAGAGATGAAGGATAATCTTGCCTTTTTAAAAATTTACAAGGCGCATACTAGAAAGTTGTGTTGATTGGTCATCACTAGTTTGGTGTTGAACAATAAAAGATGACTTTTTTGTACATGAACTGACCGAGAAGAGTATCTTATTTTTATTCCGTGGTCACTAACACAACCCAAACAAATTTAAACTTTTTTGTACATGAACTGACCGAGAAGAGTATCATAAGTCGTTTTTTTTTTTGTCGAAAAAATCAGTTTTAGTAGTTAGAAATGTGACACGTACTACTAATCAAAGAAATGTGACACTACTAATCAACTACGAGTAAAAATCTTTACTCTGATCCAAAACAAATTTGTAGGCGTTGTAGACAATATACAAATGATGTGTGGGGTCCATTTTAGAACTAACAAAAATAAACCAAATTCAATCCTTTTATTATTTTTAAACTAAGTTTTTGAGAGGTCTTGGAAAAAATCAGTCCAATTGAATAAGTTCAAGTAGTTGATCTAAATTTTCAAGATTTAGTTCAAAATTAAGGATCTTAAATACAAAATAAGAACTTGTAAGATTAGATCAACCATTTACGCATATCCATTTGGGTTGATTTTTTTGTTCGTCCACTCGAAAAATTATCGTAAAACCAATAAACGTTACAGATTATTAGTGTGAAACCCAAAAATGAATCTCTCACACCAAAAATGAATCTCTCACACCGTATGTACATTATCGGTACTTCAATCATCCAACTAGGACTGGTCCGAATTAGCTGCCACTTAGACTCTTGGACATTTAATACAACATCATATACTCCCTCCGTTCCTATTTGTTTGTCCTCTACGAAAAGTCGTGGCATTTTTCAAATGAAAAAATAAAGGGCATGTTCGGTTTACAGCTTTGCTCCAGTTTTGGGACATTTCTATTTTGCCTGACATCATCATTTTTCTCACTTTTCTCTCTCTCTCTCTCTCCACTTATTACACTTGCTTACATCATCAAAACTAAATTAAACTAAAACTATTAACCGAACACAACCAAAGCGTTTTCGTGTATCATTTTTCAAATCTTTTTCCACCAAATTAAAGTACTCATCGTGTACTTTAATTTGGTGAGAAAACATTTGTAAAGCGATATAGGGAAACACTTAATTTTTTTATTTGAAAATAGACAAGAAAGAGAGTGTGGCACAATCAAATAGGAACGGATGAAGTATCAGACCACAAAAGAAAAACACTACAAAAGTCGTATTTTTGCATTAACGTTCAGCCAACACGATACAGACTAGTATCTATATATATATGCTGTATATATGAATGAATCTGAAAGAAAAATTCCCACAATCCTTTCACTCAAGGAATTTTTTCCCACGTAAAAATGGAGAAGGTGAATGAAAGTGAAGAAGATGGGTATGATGCTATTGTGGTGGGATCTGGGTATGGAGGATCGGTTGCCGCTTGCCGGACGGCGATGGCGGGTGTAAAGGTGTGTTTGCTTGAGAAAGGTCGGAAATGGGAATCCAAGGACTCTCCCACCAACAGTTTGGAGATTCTGTCTGCATCTAGAGTTGAGAACAAGAATTTGGGGATTAGCTTTGGTCCTAAAGATGCTTTGTTCCAGGTCATTTTCTCTGTCTCCCTCTCACATAAATAATGTTTTCAACAAGGACGCGGTGAGATTGCTGCGCAGAATTACAGTGGTCCACAAGTATTTTAAGCAGTTTGGATTAAAAACAAACTATTCTCGTGAAAAGTTAACTATTCGCGTGAATAGATTGTTTAAAATTTGAGCTGACCATCCAAGCAATGGACGGCTGTGGTTCTCCTATTGTGTACAAGATGCACAATAGCCTCCCTGCGTCCTGCTGATCACATGAAAATCCTCTAACATATTACAAATTGCTAAGCATGAACATTTCTTGGTATTGTTATCACTTATTAGGACCATAAGATCCATGGTACGTATCAAGCCTTTGAGTTGATACGTTAAGCTAACATATCATATCCGTGGGTAACTAATTTGAAGACTAAAACTTTACGTTTTGTGATACGTATCGTACGATTCGATTTGATGCATTGAAAATTCAATTCATTCACTTAATCAACTTTGTTGATTTAAAAAAGAATCATTTGAAGACTTGAAAAAAGGATACGGGAATTGAAATTATTTTAAAGAGATGTAGGGATATGGGTATTGAAAACTTTTAAAGAGAGTAATATGATCACATGAACTGCAAAACTAAACTTATTCTCTCATTTCTTGAAAATAGTTAGTGAACTAAAAATATTGAACCGATTTCCTATAACAAAGAAGCGAAAAATCGCATTCATCGAATTCATATCTCTAGTTTATACAAGACGTGATCCTCCACCGATTACCCAAGCCAAGTATCCCATTGATTTCGGCATTAAAATGATTATTTCTACGCCACAATATGGTTAACAAAAGTCTTAATATTAATAAACAAATCGAATCATTTGTGTGGAATTCGAAAGTGGACTTTGTGCACCGTCGGTTCAATCCTGTCAGTACCTATGCATGGACCGTTTATTTACGCCGTACATCCTAACAATAACCTTCCTTCTATGTACTCAAACATAATGTGTGAATGTTGAAAAGTCTCTCTAGCCTATTATGTTTTCCTGTCTCTATCTAAACTAACCCCAAACATCTTACCTAATAAACATGTAAAACATAAGTGGAAGAAAAACAAAAAGAATTTTGCTCAGTTAATTGGCCGCCAGGTGCTCATAGGCACATTGAGAATGTCGTCATAGCTTACAACTGTGAAGATTGCTAATATTTCAAACAAAAAATTGGGTTTCCATCTTCATAATCCTCCTCAATAGCTACTCTATCATTTAGAGAATATTCATCCCAAGCAGCAATATCATATATTCCCTCCGTCTCTTTTTAAGTGATCCTTATCGAAATATGTGCAATTTTAAACCCCTAAAAAATATACTTCTTTTTATATTTTTTTTAATTTTTTTATACCAAATTAAAATGCTCATTGAGTACTTTAATTTGGTGCAAAAAAAATTTAAGAACATGCTATGGAAGTGCATTTTTTAACGGTTACAAAAATACACATTTCTCAAATATATCATCTAAAAAGGGACGGGGGAGTACTTTTATGTGGATGAAGTTAATGTTAAACAAATTTAACTTTTTTGACGTTCGCAACTGATGATGTGCAAAACATTGCATTCTTTGGACACGGGGTGGTTGCTGTGCACCATCCGAGGCATCCGTTGCTCGGATGGACGGCCCAAATTTCACCTCAGCACCTTTGCATTCGAACCGTTTGTTGCCTTTTGTGCAAGATAAAATCTGAGTCTTCCATCCGAGCAATGGACGACTCGGATGATGCACAACAGGTGCTATGCGGGGGCTGCAAAATAGAAAATTAATTGACTAATATAGAAGCACTTGGCCCGAAATGGCCGGAAATTAGACTCTTGGAAATTTAAAACAATAGCTGTCACAAACTACAAAGTCATTACCAAAAAAAAAAAAAAACGCACTACAAAGTCGTATGTGCATTAGGTTCAGCCAACATGATACAGACTTTTTTTGGGTACTGTTATCAGGACCATATGATTTACAGTACGTAGCAAATGTTTGAGTCAATACATCAACCTATCTAGTCGTATATGCGGGTAAATAACTATAAGACTAAAACTTTACGATTTGTGACATGTATAGAACGATTCGGTTTGATGTACTAGTAAAAATTCAATTCACTTTGTCAATTTTGTTGCTTCAAAACGAATTATTTGAAGACTTAAAAAGGTTTTGCAATGGTCATGCGAATCCTCTTTCCTATAACAAATATGCAAAAAATCGCAGTTATTGAATCATCTCTCTAATTATAGGAGACGTGACGTTTGATCGATTACCCAAGACAAGTATCTCATTGCTATAGTCATTTAAATAATCACTTCTACACTATAATACTCCATTGTTTATTCAAAGACATACACATCCTAACAACGTATTCAAAGACATTCACAATTTAAAGAATACCATTTGTTTCCCGATTTGATATGTGATTTGACAACTACTGATTTCTGGCTATACACCAAGTTCAAGATAACAGTTTCAATAACCTAGGGTGGGGACCCCAAATTTGGAAAGGTCTAATGAAACAAAAGAAACTAATTTTTTTGTGTCAATCTTCTAGCTCTTCTTATAAACAATTTTTTGCTCAAACGTGGCCTCTAGTTGACCTTTTAGAAAAGTTTTAACTTTTTTGCTCATAGCTTTTAGTTCAATCAGATATGTACCAGTCCTAACAGTCATTGACTTATTAGTAAAATAACGTAAGAATTCGAAGTACCCAGTTGATCATGTCATACCATACCAAATTTATTTTTATAAAAACGAAGAATTAGCCCTTACTCCAAAGAATAGTGGCTATGTCCACATATTGTATCCGCAGGTATAAATTGGCTAAGTTAAGAGAATTTTGATTGGCTGCAAATTTTAATTCAAGGGAAAAAAAGAGTTGGTTGATTGATTTGATTTTAAGAAGAAAGCAAAAGTTGATTTGGTTGATAACTAGTGTATAAAGGATCGATAGTTTCGTATTCACCCCGATCACAAAACAACAATACGCATAGGCTAGGTTTAACATTCAAATCATGATGGATTATCGTTAGTACTTGCAAATTCTTTTGATAATTGTTTAAAAATATTATTGAGTTGTCAAATGGCAAGGATTATATAAGGCCTGTCATACTAAAATGATCCGTCCATTTCAAAAAAAAAAATCTAATCTGATCCGTCTTTATCATGTATTGTCCATTAGTTTGCCCCATCATACAAGCATAGCAGACTTGGGGCTCCCGTAGTGATCCAAATTACTACATCTCCGTAGTGACCTCAATTGTGGACTCTTTGAAATTTTCATTTGAGATTGGAACCGTTCATTTTTTCCAGGGATATTGAGCATATTATGGATACTAAAAATTATGATAATAAGATATTGTTAGACACAAAATTGAGAAAACTTTGTCTTACAGCATCTCCGAACCACAGAGGGAAAATGAATTTTTCCCTTAAAATTACTCACCTTCTTCCCCGAAACACTCCCTCACCATCACCACCAAACCCCAACCCTAGCAACCATCACCACGTCGGCCCCTCTTGAAAAAATGAACACCTGAAGCACTGGTCTGAGGTTTCTCCTTTCTTCTTTTTTTGTGAAGATGAACACATGAAGGACTTGAATTTTGGCCGATTGGGATACCTAATCTGGTCAAAACTCGATCTAAGGGCTAGGAGAATCTGGTCGAAATCCCGTCGGAATTCACTAAAATGGTGCGAAATCAGAAGCTCAAACCTCCGATCACGCGGTCCTGGGTTTCTTAGGTCTGGGTTAGTCAGGGGTGTGCACAGGTCAAGCATTGAGATTCCCAGTCAATGCAGTGCGGCTGGCTTGCGGCACATCATAGAAAGACACAGAAATTTTTTGGAACTATCGACCCACTGGTTCAACAATCGCAGTGAAAACGAGAAATTAAGACCATGATTTGCCAACTAAGGGCTACTTTGGCTTCAAAACTAGATTATTACATTATTCGTTTTATTTTTATTCAATTTTTTTTGCATTTGTTAATTTTGCATTAAGATTTTGTGATTTCTGAATTCCTCTCGACGAGACGAATATAACAAGTATAAATTTATGGTCAAACAAAATTTTTGTTTAAGCTTTTTTAAAAAAAATATTACTTTTGATCACAATTTTATACTCTTTGGATTCGTCTCGACGAGAGAAATTTAGAAACTACAAAATCTTGACACAAAACTAACAAATGCAAAAAAAAAATTTGAATAAAAACAAAACGAATAATCCAATAATCCAGTTTTTTACTTTTAAGCTAAAGTAGCCCTAAATTAATACGAGTAGTTTAGAACAGTTGCATAGATTTTCTTTGGTAAAAGTAGTAGTAGAGATGAAGTCGCTGGAGTGGGAGAAAACCAAGGTGTGTCGGTGGGGTAAAGAGAAAAATTGGAGTGAGATGGAGAGAAGTGAGAGGGAGTGTACAATTTTAAGTTTTAATCTCGGCCATGGAAATCAACGGCTGAGATGGAGTGTTTAAACTTGTGTCTAAATTTGTGTCTCCGGAATCGGCTCCTGAAAAGATAAGCCTGAACTTATAAAATATTTTACTTGGCACGGGGCTTCATCTCCCCTAGATGGCTTGATGGATGTTCAGCCGGCCATGGGTGGACTCATCAGGCTTGGGACTAACTTATGGAAGGGAGCAATCTCTCCATGAACTCTCTTGTTTTTCTCTCTCCCTAGGTTGCCTCCCAAAGTCTAGATTAGAACCCCTAAAGCAGAGTACAATGTTCCTAAATCCGACTTATAGTTTTTGTCTAAAAAAACACAAAATCGTAAAAATGTGTGACAACGGGGAGAGTGGTGGTCTGAACAAGCTCAATCTTTTCCAGTATGATGGGGTTGTCCGCAGCACTTCGGTCCTCTAGATCATACATGCTACAACATATTGTTTCGGTACCAGGATTGCTAGTTCGGGACATGATAGGACGTTCGTCCGGGCTATCCAAGGACGTGTTCGTCCGGGCTATCATAGGACGAGCTCAAGACCAACAATGCTGGTTGCTAAGGTTCCTCTAATAGACACTTCTCAAGCCCTCCTTCGCACACCAAAGCCTCTTAACATCTTCCGAAAGACCCTTTTTCATGTCTAACCATCCATAAGGCCTACAAACACATCAAAGCAATTAATCAACACCAAATAATGTCATAAACGGACAAATAAGTGTAATTTAAGGTGCTTGAGCACCAATCACAACTTAATGACAGAATTGGTTTGGTTTAGTTAATTTGTTGTTGAACTATTTTATTGATCAAATTGCACAGTTATATGGACAAGATGACTCTATGGCAGTAGTGGCCTGTGGGCTCAGTGGAGGCTCACTAGTGAATGCAGGAGTTATGTTACCAACTCCCCTCAAAGTGAGGCGGAACCCAAAATGGCCAAAAGATTGGGAGAGAGACTGGGAGAGTTGTGAGGCTTCTGCTTCCGCCATGGGAGAGAAACAGTCGAAGGCAATTGATCTTGGCTTGTACTTTTTGTGAACAAGTTTGAACGAGCACAAAGTCAAAGCTAAGCTCGAGTTGACGAGCTGTTTGGTTCTCTTGCAGCCTTACATATGGGTTTGACAAAATTATTCTGCTGGGATTAACAAAATTCTTCTTCTTTCGCGATAAAAATCAAAGAATAAAATTCAAACGGACTTTGAAATATGAATTTTAATGTTTAAATGGTATTTTAAATGGATTTTAAATGTAGATTGATATGGTTTTAGATTTTCATTCGTAATTAGATAATTTGTAGAGAGAATTAGGCCTACTGCTTGATTGGCAGTTTCGGTGGATTTCTGTTGCAATCCATTGCTGATTCATTTCATTGTCAACTCTGGAGGCGACCCGACGCTTCCATGGGAGTACACTGCATCATTGCATATGGGAATACACTGTGGCATATATGTACTTCTCAGAGTGGGAAGTTGAAGTGCCAGCCGTAGTAGCGGGTGTCCTGTGTATGCTTTGCGTGGTGCTCATCCCAATTGTGCATAGGGGAATGAATATATTGTTGCTGTGCGGCATATATGTACCCTCTTGGAGTGGGAACTTGAAGTGCATTGCCAACCATAGTAATGCTTTGAAGAATTACATGCCACAGATCATGGAATGTTTTCAAAATTTTGAAACTAAATCAGATTGAAGATTTTGTTACTCTCTAGGGTAGGAACTTTCTTTGGGGAGATAAAGTGGACAAAAAAAAAAGGATTCACCTTATCAATTGGAAAACTGTTTGTAAACCTAAAAAGCTTGGAGATTTGGGTATTAAATAGGCTGGCAATTCTAATTTAGCATTGATTTCTAAACTTGGTTGGAAAATCTCCATTGAGAGGAAACCCCTGTGGGTACAAGTCCTTTGTAACAAATAATTGAAGAATCATGGTTTTAGGGACTGGCCTGTTAACAAAAAAGCTTCCAACACTTGGAGAAGCATCGTCAGAGTTAGGGACTTTGTGATCAAAAATATAAAATGGATTGTGGGTAATGGTAATGATGTTTCTTTTTGGCATGATTGGTGGTGCGGGAATAGCATTTTAGGGAATAGTGATTAGAATTTTATGAATAAGAATACTAAAGTGGTTGATTATATAAGTGAGAACAAGGAGTGGGACATTAATCTTTTGAATCAAACTTTGAATATCAATGACACCAGCAAGGTCACTGGTATCTTGCTCCCCAAGTATGCTGAGATAGATGACTCTCCTCATTGGGGCTTGAGCCATAATGATAAATTCTCTGTTAAATCCTCTTATGATAGTTTGTCTGAACCTTCTATTTCTGATTTAAACTGGAATTGGATCTGGAAGCTTAAAGTTCCTTCCAAATTGAAAGGTTTTCTTTGGACATGCATGCAGGCAAGTTACTTACCAATCAACAACATTTACTTAAGGGATTATCTATTAGGGACTCTTGTCCCAGATGTGATAATGCTTGTGAAGACGTGTTCCATTTATTCTTTAATTGTCCATCTAGTGTTGATTTGTGATCCAGATTATCTAATGTTCAGATTACCTCAAGGGGTGAGTTAGAAGAATGGAAATCCTGGTTGCAGACAAACATTAGAGCGATGAAAACAAATACAGGGAGTTATTCAAATTTTGTCCTCACTTTGGTTACCCTTTGGAAAATTTGGCTTGCTAGGAATAAGAAAGTCTTTAATGATGTTAATTTAGAGCCTACTAGTATACATAGCCATTAGCTAGTGTTTGGTTTTTACTTCTGAAATTGTACATGCCTTCTGTGAACAGAGTCCAACTAGGATTCAACAAGTCAAACTTATTACTTGGAAATTCCCAATTACGAGAAAGCTTAAACTCAACACAGATGGCAGCATCAAAGGAAATCTAGGTCTAGCTGGGTTTGGAGGTGTTTTTAAAGAGGAAAGAGGACAGTGGGTTATTGGCTTCTATGGAAGACTTGAAGATTGCACCAGTTTGGAAGCAGAATTATGGGGTATCTTCAGAGGCCTAGAGATGGTGAAAAGCCAGAACATGGAGGTGCTGGAAATTGAGTTTGATTCAGTCATTGCAATTGATATGATCAAAGGAGAGGCACCAACACACTCCTCTCACAAGATTCTCATACAAGAATGCCAATCTACCGCGAATGGAATCAGGTGGCAGATAAACTTGCTCACTTTTGAGTGGACCAGGAGCACAAATGGGTGTCTCACATTGCTCCCCTTGTCTTTATAATATACTATATGGTAGATTTTTTTTAACAACGAAAAAAAACCCCCCCAAATAGTTGAAACCCAACAACATATCACCCTAGACAGCTATGATCCTCATTAGTCAAGTGGGGTCAACACCCAAACACTGTCTTTCAACCTAGCTGACTTGGTTCGGCAAAAGTAAGGCACAAAGATCCACATCTCTAGGTGGTGCCAAAAAAAACATAAGCACAAAATCATAAGCAAAACAAAAAAAAAAAATTCCTCACTAAGTACTTCTATATGTCCTTTCACAATTGACCGCAATGTTATCAATCTCATACTGGTTAACATACCATTTTTTCTACTGGAACGGTACATGCCGGAGTATATCTCGGTACCGTTTCGGATTTACTGCAATTAAGATTTTATATGTTTTTAATACAATTTTTTTTTTATCTTCTAAGAAACTTAAAGTAGAAAAGCCATAAATCACATATATAGTCCTACCTAGTACCTATAGTCCTGCACACAAGTTTGAAAAGGGGTGATTCTATTAATAGCCCATCATTTACTCCATGTAACCCATAAAAAACTCCTTCATTTTCATATTTGTGTGAAGACCAAAATGCCCCCAATTGCGTTTTTTTTTTCCGACATTCATACCCCGAAATATGTATACTTTTCCAATATATTGATGTTGAAACTTTTCACTTAATCGAAAATTATGCAAGACAAAGTTCAGTAATAAATTGTCAAATTAAGTTACTTTTTTCATCATCATAATATTGAATTCTACGCATTACATCAACATTTGCATTCCGAAAACGACACCTGAGAAATTCACATGTTTGATTTCACAAATTTTGACATTAAGAAGCTAAAAATATGGTTATATTTCGACATGTTATTGTCAAAACCAACAATATTTTATCCACATGTATCTAGTTCGACATTCGAAAGTTGAATATAGACATAAATTTCGACATGAGGATTGTCACGCCCCATATCCGGGAGCATGACCGGCCGTGAACCAAGAAATAATTCTTGGAACACGAAGCCTATACAATAAAAATAAAAAAAATAATTTTTCACAACCCAAATAAATCAAACTGAATCCTGAATTATTAAATTAAATTGGTGACCAAAACCAACATTTTGTAACCAATGATCAATATCTCAAATTCTCCATACTCCAAATTCATTAACAAAAATTCTAAATAAACAAAGGTGCGAAAGTTATTTAACATGACTAAAAGAAATTTAAAAAAAAATGTGCAAATGCCCTAGAGGTCCAAACAGCGGGTCCCGACACCGTCTCAGAGTCTGCTATGATGCTCCCCGAACTAACCTGAAAAGAATGTGGAATTAATCCACAAATTTCACAAAATTTCAATGAGTAGTTAAGCATGCTATGGGTTTAGAACACAACGTGGCATACATTTTAAAGAATGATAGTGAGAGCTCCAAAGAAATGGTTTCAAATAACAAAATAGCAAAGGTCGTAGCTCAAAAAGTGGTATCAATGAGTTGAATGTTTGATTAACGCATGACAAGAACAATAATCGATTCACAAAATACGCATTTTTACTAATTAGCCGGTCCAAAAATATCAGACAACAAACAATAATAAATAAGAATCTGAACCAAATTATGTTGGAGCCATAATAATAATAACCATTGCCAAATGCCAAACATTTTCTTGGGGCTTAGCCCATTGGATCCAATACCGTACATAGAGTCACCTCAGGATGGCGCCTGAGTCTTTTCCCTAAGTCGATCCGGAATAGGGTCACAGGGTATTTCACAAGTCTTTTCCCTATCCGTTGAGCACTAGAGTCACAGGGTATTTTACAAATCTTTTCCCTAGTGGCCAAAGTCACTGCAGAATGGCGCCTGAGACTTTCCTTTGGACTTTCACAAATATACATGGTCCCAAACAAAAAGATCGGCATTCCCGAGATATCATCGAAAGAGCAAACATGAAATTAATATTAACCAATCACAAAAAAGTATTTCAATTAACCTTGTATGCCAAAGGGTACGTCAATTGTCAATAAATGTTCCACGAATATGAATACAATTTTCCATCACAACGAATTAAAGAATATGTCAAGAAGCGATAGGCTCAAGAGGATTCCAAAGGAAGGGATCACATGCTTAACCACTCACCTGTAAACCGAAAGATTGCAACCGAACACGAAGCGTAATAAATAGTCCACTAATCTGAATCACAATAAAAGATACACATAAGCTATACATATCCACATAAATAACTATAAGATTAATAATAGAACTATACGTATTGTTATTAGACTACTACTTGAACGCTACTAGTAGTAATTTAAAACTTAGACTAATATATAATTTAATCACCAAAATCCTACACCAATTGACTGCCACGTTCCTTAACCATGCATCATTTGAATGTTGTCTTCACATTCTATATGGTCATACAACACACATGCACAACACGACAGAAAACTAGAAGCTGATTTTGTATATCTAGCAAAAGGCAAAACCACTGCCGTACATTAACTAAGGAAAAATTAGTATATGTTTGTATTGGACCCCAAATCCCACCTGTAGATCTCTAATATACTAACACTTTAGAACATTTTAACACATGTCTAAGTTAAATGCTTCACCCATGAAACCCATGATGCAAGTACTGACTCCCTCTCTAATTAAAAGTCCAACTAGATACTTCAAATGCAGCCGCCCATACGATCATCCTAATGTGAACACATCAAAACTCTAATTATACTTATTTTATTCTAATATCAATGACTACCCAACTAGAGAAAAAGAAAACAAGGAAAAGATACGGTGGAACAAGGAAAAGACAAGAACTAACCGATCGATCGACGTCCGAAACCCACGGAAAAACTCTACTGCCGCTTCTTTCTTTTCTTTATCTATTCTCCTACGGTGGCTGCTCTCTCTATCCCTCTATCTCTCATATGGCTGCAGTTTACAACTTATAAAACCCTACTTAGCAATAAAAGACTATCTAATTAAGTACTACTCTTACTAATCGGCCCGTTACGAAATTTAATAAATTAGCCCATTCCATATTAAAACTAACCGGCCCGATAAGTACACATATTCGCACATATATACCTACACATTCAAAATAACTCCACCCTAAATGGATAAAAATAAAAGTAAGTTATTTGAGTTGAAAAGGATTTCCAAAATAAATATAGTACTCCATAACAATAATTTTTTTTTTTTAGAAATAAGTTCGGAAAAGAAAATTAATTATTTGTATCAAATAAATATATATATATATATATATATATATATATATATATATATATATTTTAAAAGTCGGGATGTCACAAGGATGTCGAACATAGACAGGGTCCAATTTTTGAAAATTCGTCCTTCAATATAAATCGACATGTGGTTGTCGAAAATGAGTGTGTATTTCGACATTTAAAGTATGAAAACCGGTCGCGAGGGTAGTTTGGGTAGTTTAAGTGTAATTTGTGGGTTATATGGAGGAAATTGGTTTGAGGGAATTTAAGTATGAGTTACATGAAGAAAATGGGTTACATGGAATAAATGATGGGTTGTTAATAGAATTATCCTTGAAAAGCCATTACTTTGTTTGCATGTGTAGAGGATAAAACCTCTCCACCCATCATTTACCACACCTTCCCTCGGACCTCATCATTTACCAGTTACCACAAAGAAAGAAACCAGATCAAAAAAATAAAAACATGAGAGAGAAAAAGCTCTATGGCTGCCGGTGAGAAAGCAATACGATGCGTGTAATACTCTCCTCTCCTTTCTATCCCTTTCTTCCAACCTTCAGTTTATTTTAGTATGAAATTGCTCTCAATACTGGGCGTGTTTTGTACCAGTTGAAATTCAAAAAATGCCCGGAACATCTCGGTAAACAACGAACAACAAGCAACTAAACGACAGTCGGCAGTCAGCAACCTTCTCCTCCTTTCTCTTCGGATCTAAAAAGACCATGAGTTTGTTGGATCTGGACATGGTTTAAAAAAAAACCAGAAATTGTAATATTTTGATATTTATATTTTTACATGGGTATAGCACAACACCCTAGACATTTTTATTTTGATATTTTTTTTTTGGCAAAATGGCACTATTTATTACCCAGAAATGAGAATAGCAATGGCAAAACGGCGTTCACGGGTGTGGATGCTCATACATGTTTGAATTGAGGATGGGTTTTCTTGAGAATACTTTAAAAATTAATGGAACCGTTTACCTCAAAAATCTGTAAAGGAACAAAAATACCACAGAAATTGGCTGCTGTTTGGGTTGAGTCGTGGACTAAGTCACTCTCTTTAAGACATTTCATGGCCAGCTCTCTCTTCATAAAAGTTAAATACCACGCCGGGCTTCTTCGTGATAAAACAACCCAAAATACAACTGGCTCTCGATCTTTTCTACACACGTGAAAAGACCAAACGTGAACACAACCGACCTTCTTCTTGCTCCTCTAAATTTGTGTAGTGAAAAAGTGTTTTCTTGAAAGCCATTGTTTGAAATACCCTGAAAGTGCTCCTTATATGTGCTACAAGAGAATATAAGTGAAGCTCCTTTTATAATGTATCCTCAATCCCCCTAATTCATTTTAATTGCTGGACAAAGGATAAACCACACACTTTCATCCACACACCCTCTCACACCACAGCGCCCTTTTATGGATCCCACATGATTTCGACCCATCACATGGCAGACGCTGACATGCCAGAATCGAAAAGTCAGATGACTTTATCACTGTTCAACGAATTTTTACTGAATTGAAATCAGTACCAGTCCTAGATCGTGTTATTCACCATCATTAGTCCATGACTACCCCGGCACCACCCCACCCAATCTTATCCTTACACCATAATACCCTATCACACCCATACCTATATCCCATCACCGCTTATCTCTCACACCACACTCATGGAGCTGTTTGACAAACTGTAAATTAGTGTAAAATATTTTTGGAATAACAAGCTGTTTGACTCATATTTGCGAGAAGATGTTTTTTTTCAAGCAGAGCAGGGGTTGGGGTTGGTGCTGTGCAAGATATGTGTCTTATCTTGTAATCACGGCCAGATTCGTTCGGCGAATCCAATAATCCCGATTGAATCGGTATGCGGATTCGCTCATTGTAAAGATTTCATTCGACTATTGAATCGTAGAAGCGGGACGACGGCGATTGTCGACAATACGCATGTGTTGTGCATGGTGCAACGCACCAACACCGAATCCCAAAACGACACAAGTAATGGTCGGCAGGTCCTGCTGGCCTAAACGGACAGCAGCGCCGCTGCTTCCCCCAATATTCTCTGTCTCTCTGTACATTTCGAATGACTGGGAGGACAGCTGAAGAACAGCAATGACCTCTCTCTCTCTCTGCTCTCATCATACTTCTCTCTCCTCCTCGTCTAGTCTCAATTCCTGCAAAACCCCAATTTTCCTCAGAGCATCTGTCCATGGAAACCCTAACCGCGTCGCCTTGTTCAGTAAAGCTTTGCGGAGTCCAATCGTCATCTGTTCTTCTACAAAGGACTCATCTGATTCCGTCCCTGCTGGCGATAACGTCCCAAGGTTTTATGCTTTTCAAACCCCCGTTTTTCTTGATTTCTTTTATTTGGATTAGTCGTTATAGAAGTGATAAATTGGAGGTGGGTTCGGGATAAAGTTTTATCTGTGTTCATCTCACTGACACTGTTGTATGGTTGAATCCATGTATGGTGCTTGTTTGCAAGAAATTCTACTTATCGGAATTTAGTAATTACAATTATTTCGTTTGTCAAACAATCCTATTGAAATTTCCATATTCTGCTTCCAATTTTTAGTATTTGCTAACAATCCTACATACCAATGAGGGGTTTGTTCAATGGTGGAAACTCGGTCTGGTTAGACAAGGCCCAAAGGCCAGGTTCGAGTTCTTATACCACTTATTAGGGCTAAACATATTCCTAACAAAACCCACACATTGTGGGACATTCGTTTTAGTTCCTACATAGGTATGGTGAGCTCTCCTACCGATAGTGGTGCAGTGTGCGGGGCATTTTGCCCTGACAGGTACCTTACCTGCACTTCCATTTACTGTACCCAAAAGATAGAAAATTAAAATCCTATTAACATAGTCCAGAATTCCTGGAAGCTGATAATGGCTGAAAAATCTGATTTTGTTTGGGGTGCCTTTAGGATCATATTTGGGATTCAAAGTTATTTGCAAATATTCCCAGCTTTTGCTTCATTTTGATCATAATTTTCCAGATGGAGCTCATAAGTTTATTTGCTTCTATTAATCGATAATTCATGATTTAAAGTAAAATCTAAAGAAAATTTGTTTTAAAAAAACTAAGCAAATGACAGCTAAAGAATCTGTACAAGTTAAGAACGAAAATGAATCAGATGATGCTGCGTCAATGGTGAAATAAAATCTCGATGATACTCCATCCCTTTTAAGTATGTTACTTCGTAAATCCAATTTATTAAAGAATCATCATCAGTACACCTTTCATATCAACTTTTACCTCCATTTTACACTTTTCACATCAATTTTTACCTCCACTTTCCAAAATTATCCTCCACTTTTACCCACTAACTTTTCAAAAGGGCAAAATGATAATTGTACGAACTTTTACCCATTAACTTTTCAAAACAAACACTTATTTAAGGGACAGCCCCAAATAGAAACATTGACACTAAAAAAGGGACGGAAAGAGTATCATCGATGTAGCTGCTGCCTATTTAAAATTGGGCTCGATGGTGTGGTTATTTTTCATTCCTATCTTTTGGTGTTTATAAGGGAGTAGATCCAAAAGTGTAAAATTTAGCTTTTTTTATTTTATTTTCTTGTCTGTTTATTACTAGTGGAAAGGAATGGTAAAAATAAAATTATGGTGGTTTATCACTTTATGTTCTTGAATACTATGTTTTTTTTTTCAAAGTGTGGATATTTTATAGCAGTTTCTCAATGTGTGATATTAAGTTTTATACTTTTTTCCCCTGTTTTTTGGTGTGAAGTTTGGGTTCTTTAGTTTAAGTTGGTAGTATAAATGAATTGTGGGTGGATGGAAATGGAAATTAAATCTTAGTTGTACGAAGCGGGAGCGGGGACGGGGGCGGGTGTGGGGGAGCGAGGGTATGTAGAAGCTCCCTAGGTTGGGAGCGGCGAGGGAATATTTAATACTAAATAAATATGTATATGAATAAACTTAAATATATTTGTATGTATTGTACATATGTTTTATAGTTGCAAAGGGAGCGCGTACATGAGCATTCTATATATGTATAAACATGAGTGAGAAATGACATCCCAATAGATTCTTTTGTGCCAAATATATGGATTAAACACGTAGATAAGTAATAGAATATGAGATGAGAAAGAGAGTCCTAAATCCTTCTTACTTCTTTTTTTCTTTTCCTTCTTCCTTGCATATATTTGGAAAGAGAAGTGAGAATTTTGTCCTTAAGATTAGTGTGGAAGCTCCCATCCTATTTAGGAGCGCGTTCCTGTCTAGATGGGAGCGAGCTCCTGTCAAGCTCCCATCTCGGGAGAGCGGAATCGAGCTCCCGTCTAGGGAGCGCACCCATTTTAGAAGGATCCTGCTACTAAGAATTAAATTGGGCCTTTTGATTGTTGGACTGGATGTTCTTAACAATTGTTGGGGTTGGTGCTACTCTTAGATACTATTGTGAGTTTAATTGAACTAATTGCAAACTCGAGAGGCTTATGGTGGAGTTTTTTTTTATTTTCGGGTTTGATAGTCATTGAAAGAAGCTATAAGAACAAATCTATCACCTATGTACCAAATATTCATGTATGTTCATTCAGTAAAAAAGCATTATGTATACCAGCCAAGGGACTTGTACATGGACGGAGCACACGAGGGGGGAGGTGGCACGTGCCACCCCTGGGTCCAAAAAAAAAAAAAAAGTTTTCGAATGAATATTATTCATGCTAAAAGATCAAAATCGTTCATTTTGTAGCCTTGAACTTTATTCATGTTGATTGAACATTGGTAGCAACCTTACAATCTTACATCAAGAAAAATGGATCATTAAAATTCTCCAGTTATTCATAAATATTGAATAAAAACCTTATAGATATCCGATCAATCTAATTTTTTGCATAAATGATTTAGAAGTCTATAGCTATAAAATAAATGATTTTGATTGTCAAAAAATGTTGTGAGGCCTCACAATATTGAGTGGTGTGTTTAAAAGATGTGTTCGAAATATTATTAACGTATCACAGCTCAACGAAGAACTCAAAAAGCCTCCCCCTGTCTTCCAAAGCAGAAAACAGAGAAAAACCAATAACACCCAATGTAAAAGTAATTCAAAAGGCTAACTCTACAATATTTTGAATCCCTAATGCTCCATTATTAGGCCACCATCCACCTCTCTGCTACTTAGGCCTCCATCCACCTCTCTGCTTCTTAGTAGAACACATCTCTCCCTCAGAGGAATGCAATGCCTTAACACAAATTAACATTCAATCCCTCCTCGATTCTGTTTTAACATCATTGCAGAACCCAACATATAATTTCTCTTGCTCCATCTCCCTCCCTCCAGTCCTATGATACCATTTCCATAGTTTATGCTGTTGTCATGGTTGGTAGACACGTAAGGAAGAGGATGGGATATTGGGATGACATTGTGTTTTTTTTTTTTGGTCGCTTTTGTTTGGAATATGAAGTAATTGACCGGGGTGGCCCGGGTGGGATACACATGCTTAGTATATAGTATAGATAGATGTGAATAAAGCTAACATGATCACCAGCCAATGGGCTTGCATTTACATTTGATAAGAATGATTCCTTGGATACAGATCAATTAACTGAGAAGACAAAAAGAAAAAGGAGGAAAAATCTATCAGAATGGAAGTGGTTTAAATTATTGATGTATATTATCTACGTTTGTGTATATGAAGTTACCAACCATTGATTTGGTAATTCAGAATCATCCAAGTGTGTTAAGTATCTCGAGTAGTGTGTTTTGAGAGCTCCAGAATGATCCTGATAGTGATTACAAATTTAAAGGGGATTGGTAAATTGTTGTTTCAGCAACTTCTGTATTATAGAAGGACCAGAGACCGTTCAGGATTTTGTTCAGATGCAGGTGCAGGAAATCCAAGATAATATAAAGAGTAGGCGTAACAAGATATTTCTCCTCATGGAAGAGGTAAAGTTATAAAGTCAACCAAGATTTTCCTTCTTGTTCTTCTTTGTTAAAGCTGAAATATCACCTTTTAAATATAACTTGATTAAATACTCATTATTTTGGACATGATTTTTTCTAGGTTCGAAGATTACGTGTACAACAACGCTTAAAGAGTGTTCAAGTTTATGATGAGAACGGCAATGAGGAAAATGAGATGCCTGAAATCCCATCGACTATTCCATTTCTCCCTCACGTGGTGATTCTTGAAGCTATTTTGAATTCAAGTTTTTGTTTTTTCCCTTGACAAACTATATGAACTTTTACCAACCCTACATAGAAAGCATGGTGTGTGCTTAAGTGAATTTTGAAGGATGGCGTACAAGCCTAACTTAACAGTATGCTTACCATATGGAAGCCATGACGTACGAAATGGGCTTTGTAGGGGTGTGTTTCTGGCGCACACATGGGAAAAAAGGAAAATATTTTTACAGTCAAGCATCACGTTCTACATGGATGGTCTCCAAATTGCTGCGTTGACAGATATCTTCCAAATGGATAATGTTTTTCTTAGAATGTTTTTAAAGCTCTCTAAAGTCTAATGTATGCAAACATGGGTTGGTAATTTTTTTGGATTCTACTATTATATACATTATGCCTTACAGACACGATTCTTTGAAGTAGACAACGAAGACGCTGAAGCAACTCTACCTGACAAGCCTTTCATTCATATCTGGGATTATCTTCTTTGGGGGGCTTCTCGCACCAACAGTAAGCTCATGAAGCTAGTTTCCTTATCTATTCTCAGCATATGGTCTTACTGAATGGTTCAAGTTCTATATTAGTCATCAATTGCTTCTTATGTAGTTGTCATGTGCTCAGGATATGCACTTTATGTTAGAATGCTTTTACAAAAAGAGCTTGAGATAATTGTGCTGTATTTCAAGGTATTCTACAGATAACTATCCTGCAAGATAACAAGAACTCACTGTTTTCTTGGTGTCGTAAGAACAGAGTCTCCGAAAAACAAATGTGTAATGCAACTGTAGAGATTTAAAGGAGGGGAATGCAACATTGGAATTCTCTCATCTGGCATCATTATACCAACTTGCCAAGTGAGCATATAGCCCTTTGATGGAGTGGAATGATTACAAGAATTCATGTAGCTAACCTGAATTGATTCAGACATGGGGCATGATTTGCTTTATTTTGGTTTGATATGCATAAGCTAAGGCTGCATTCTTATGAGGTGAATAGTAAAACTATTTGGATTACTTCTGTGTTTCAATGACTTGCAGTTAGGTAGGAGTATTTGCTTCCTGTGAGTTGTAAGCTTTCTTTTCAGCTGCTTTCCTTGAAAAATGATAACCGAAGTAAAACATACGTAGAAAGGGTAGTCAAGTTGTATTTAGTTACTCGAAAAGACTTCCTTCGGTTCGGGGAAGTTCTTACCCTAGATATCTAGTACCCTCCAATTCTATGAAGGCTAAGTGTACTTTCTTGGAATCCCTTGTTTTATGTTCTTTGATGTACCCCAATCACAAGTGATTCATTAATGGTTTTGAGCCAGGTTGCGTAATCTGAGCCTCATGTAACTGCTATAGAAATAAACAAATGACAAGGGGCTCTTTCATTTTTTATTTCAACTTACTCATTTCTTTTGCGTTGTAGCCTATTTAAATTGTGCTTATGTTAGTAGCGATTTAATTTGAGATTGAACTCCTCTATTTAATCTGGAAGAAGAAATTCAAAAGTTTCATTCCGCATGGCCTTTTTATAAGCGGTTTATGGAGAACACAAATTCAAAAGTCCTTCATTGTACAGATCAGAGTTCGATTGAAAAATTGAGAGTTTGATCTTGTTGCCCTTCCGAGGTTGAGGTCACCAATTTTCGTCTTTTTAATTTTTTATATCGAAGCCTGGGCTCTAATTACCTTCTCTTGTTCCGGTATTTCTCCTCTTACATTTAGCATCTCCATCACCATCAACCATGATTGTTCATCGCTGCCAAAAATATCGTGAGAGCTTGCTTTCAACTCTTCGACTCAATCCAAGCCGCAGACCTATCAATGGGTCCTTAGACCATTGCATACGGCAAGCATAACAAAAGTTCCTCAAGTCGAGCCTACATCTCCCATATAGATATTGCACCCACTGTTCTGACTCCCTCACTCTCTCTAAATAACAGTTGCTCTAACTCTAACCCCTTTGCAACTTCTGGAATTTGACCCAAGTCATAAAAACCAGTTTAACCCCAACATAAAACCAGCCATCAACGAACCCACGTTCAAGGAAACCAGCCATGTGCAGAAAAAGAAATAAGAACCTATCTAAGATCCTTGGGTTTTTCTTTAGCAAGTTAACCAACATAAGGAAATCCCATGGGAAAATTAAGCCCCCAAACCTGAAGGCCTTTCTCAGTACCAACTAGAAAATGAAGAAATCCCATAAGTAAAATAATGAAGCAGTACAAGCTACTTTTGGAATATTAGTCCCTTTTTTTTCAAGGAGGCTTCAGACACTCGAGAAAACAATTGTGATGATCAGGAAGTCCCAAAGCTTGCAGAAATAAGTTTGCTTTGACAAAAAACTTTGGTAGGTTTTGATATCCAAGAAGTTCCGCTTGAGGGACAATAAAATCCCACATGGGAAATGGTTTTCCCCATAGAGGAGGTTCTTGGACATGAAGATGCATATTATTATAATGCTCTTGATGCATCGTCAACCGATCCTTTTGTCAAGGTAGAAAAGGTTGATTTTATAGATGCTGAGATTTTTATTCTGTTTTCAATCCTTTCTTGTGGATTTGTCAATAGCAATTAGCATGTAATGCAACTTGTAAGAGTTTAAAATGTAGATGAAAATGAAGCAGTGAGAATACTGAAAAGTATTTGATCTGTTGGCATAAATTAGTCCATTATTTGGAAGGTAACTCAATGTTGGAGTTCTTTTTTCTAGAGAATGATGCTGTATGTATGGGCAGATTCTGGTGGATGCTGCACAATTTGCTTAATTACTGTCCTTGATTATACCTTTGGTATTTAGTTTTTGTGTTCATTTTTTGGTTGTCTATTGTTTTCCAAAATTCTACTTTCCTTCGTAATTAGGGCTATAAGCCTATAAATAAGAGGCTTCGGTCATAGCAGTGATCAGTGTCCAATAAAGTTGAGATTGTGCTTCCTATCTCCCCTTTCTCTCTTTCCTTCTGTGTGACTCTCCCTGGCCACTTGTGTGCTGTAGCCAACTAATTAACTTATAGTTGGTTTGGCTGTGTTGCTGCATTTTATATTACTATATTACTTGCAATTGGGCAAAAGTAGTTTGAAGTTTGTAAGGTGAACATGAGCTTAGTAAACTGCTTAAACCTGTTTCACATGGCAGCTGGAGCTGAAATTAGGCATAGGAGGCACCTCTTATGAAGATTTCATACGCAATATGCATTTGCCTATGCAATTAAGGTATTTGGTGAAACTTTCTTGTCCTTTCTGCTACTAGAGTTTACTAATGCCGGTTTCTCAGGATATTCCGCATTTTGTGCTTATTTCGTTATTGAGTTACTTCTATGTTGCTTTATCTTAATGTGATAGCAGATTATTCCTAATTACACTCATTTATCTTCCCAATGTAGTCAGGTGGACCCTATCGTGGCATCCTTTTCAGGTGGGGCTGTGGGTGTAATTTCAGCTTTGATGATACTTGAAGCTAATAATGTTGAGAAACAAGAGAAAAAAAGGTGCAAGTATTGCCATGGAACTGGTATGTATAAAGAAAAAGTTGATTCATGAGCCGGCCATTCCTAATGTCTTATTATAATCTTCTTCATAGTTTCATTTTCACGAAACAGTGCAAGTTGTTCAAATAATGGGATTGAGAGACCATATAGGTTATCTTCAGGACTAGATTCGATTTTGGTCCTCAACTCTGAAGTTAATCTGAAATTAATCACTGAGTTTGTCAACTAATTTCACATTGTTCGGAAAATTGCCTACTCCATCAGAGGCTTATTTGGATTATAGAGGGTTTACAATCACTCACTCCAACCAGTCTTGACCCATCCACCTTACAAGTCACCCAGAGATGTCATCTACATCTTGCCACGCTTTACAAGCAACATATTTATAGGCAAAGGAAATCATTTTCATCATGTTCAAATTTAAGTGTGAGCTGGTGAAGTCAAATTTGTGGGCTTTTGATAAGCCCAAATTGAATGTGAGCCGATCCAAAGTCTTCAACCACTGAGCACAATTAACATGTTATGAAAACCAACAAAAACTTGCTTTTTTTTTTTATACCCCTTTTCCGGTCAGATTCTGTAGGATACTTACCGGCTAAGAAGCACTGACACGCTAATCAGCCTCACGTACCTATGTACCGGACATCTGGGTCATGGATACGTTCGGACACGTCCTGGACGCCACCATTATTGTTTTTTAGGACATGTAAGGGACACGCTGGCGATACTCTGATACTTCTCGAACATGGTTGGGGAGAGAGAGAGAGAGAGAGAGAGAGAGAGAGAGAGAGAGAGAGAGAGAGTCCAGCCCGCTGCCCTGCTGCTGCTTCTGTTTGTTTTACATGTATTAGGGTTAGTGCTGCTTGTTATTCATTTTAGGTTGGGCCATCTATTTTGGGCTCGATCATTTAACTCTTTTGAGCCATCTCTTTTGGACTCTATTATCCAACTCTTTTGGGCTCTGTTATTTATTTTTGTGGTTTGGACTTGGGCTATGGAGTATTTAAAGAACTTTTATTAAGGCTTTGTATGTACAGTTATCTAAAAAATTGATATAAAATATTTTTTGCATAAATAGTCAATAAATATATTTTTGTATTAAATGTATACAAATATATATTTTATTCGACGTATTCCCAACGTATCTGTCTCCTAATTTTCAGAGAAATGGCTGTCCGTGTCCGCATCCGTGCTTCTTAGCTTACTAGCTCTGTTGTTTTATTGGACTAATAGTGAAGGAATATGAAGCCTCATAGGGTAAGTAATCCTATTGGACGTATAGTGCGGGAATAGTATCCAATTTTCCATGGTACTATTACTCCATGCTTTGTGGAAATTTCATATCCCTGGGATATTTAGTACTGAAGGCAGAAGTCCGAACCAAACACAGGACATGTGGTTATATCGGTTTTTTAGTTCGTCCCATCAAAGGCTTTGATCTAGACAAACAAACGGGGTCATAGTTTGTAAGAACGGTATGCTGCCATGAAATTTTGAATTTGCTGTTGGAATATCCTGACTTGATCTGCCAGTTAGGAATTTGATTTTGGCATTAAAATTTGGAAGAAGATTAGATTTGAATCATTTTTGTCTATTAACTGGCCTAGCTCAGGGACGGAGGGTAAGAATGGGGGAGGTGGCACTTGCCACCACCGGCTCACAACAACAACAATAACATAACCCATTTAGTCCCTAATAATTGGGGGTATGGGCGGGGGGTGGATAGGAGACAGACCTAACCTTTGGCAATAAATGCACAAAGTGGCTGCTCCCAGAATACCACTGAAACAGATGGATTTGAGACAGACCTAACTTTTGGCAATAAATGCACAAATTGGTTGCTCAAAAAGTATGTTTTTTTTTTAATATTAAGCGTATTGATGAGTGATTAATCGATCAAAATATGTTGTTATTTTTGGGTGTAAGGTGTTTCGATGGGTCATTAATATATGAAAATGTGTATCCCTTTGGGTACTGGAATAAATCTTAGAACAATTGTACATTTTTATACTAGTTACACCCCCACCCATAAAGATAATCCACTATCCAAAAATCTCCAATTTTCAAATAAAAAAATGAAGCACTTTCGACCATAATTTTTTAAATTTCTTGATACAAAATTAAAGAACTAATTAAAAAATTTATCCAAAAATTGCAACAACAGCAACAAAAACAAAACCCATCTAATCCCCAATCATTGGGGTATAAGCGGGAGATGATTGGAAATAGACCTAACCTTTGGCAATATATGCACAAAGTGTTTTCTCTCAGAATACCATTGAAACAGTGGCCCCCCTAAACCTCCAAGAACCGAGGAGCTAAGAGACATTTTCTCGGAGAACCATGCCCCCAAATCAAAGCTGAAAGGCACCCGAGAGGGCATGCCTTAGAGACCCAAATCAATTTTTGTGCTCATTGCCATGCTTCCTTCATTCATAGTCCAGAACATCGGTATTGCACAACTTATCCAAAAATTGCATATCGTTTTAATAGACTATCTTTGTGGGATGGAGAGAGGGAGAATATTGATTTTGAATGCCACCTCTGTGTCGAAATCCTGGCTCCGTCGCTGGAATAGCTTATGCTTCTTTAATACAATAATAATACTAAATCTTGAATTTCCAGTGGTGAATCTTTTTCCTTTTTTTTTTTTTTGCGGAAGTACCGAAGTTCATCATATTTTTATGATCTTGTTGACAGGATATTTGGCCTGTGCTCGTTGTTCTGCGAGTGGTGTGTGTTTGAATATTGAACCCATTTCAGTATCCAATGCTTCTGCTCGCCCATTAGGTGCACCCACTACTCAAAGGTGTTCAAGCTGTTCAGGCGCTGGAAAGGTATGAACTTTCACCGACTACAGATATGGGACTTGTACAACAGGGACAATCGCCTAGTGAATAATGGGCTTTTGTAGAACTAATTCATTAGAAAGGCATAATGTGGCATTGGCATTAGTCTGTGTCCCTTCATTATTCAGGTTTCTCTGTGTTATCGTTCTTTTGTAGGTTGAGTCATTGACATGAGTTCTGCATGAAAAAAGATGGTTTAGCGTAGTCGTGCCTTTTTCTTCTTTTTGTGGTGAAGTGCAGCTTCACAAGTAGAAGAGTAGAACCATATGATTTTCAACAGCACGCACTTTTTCTGTTTTCTATTCTTTCTTTGGAGAAAACAGAAAACTTTTTAGGCACTCTCTTCCTGAAAAGTGGTGTGGGGAAAAAAAGTCTGAAAATAATACACTTTTTAAGAAAACACAAACAAGTGTTTTTTTTTTTTTCCTCGAATTTTCAGAAAATATTCCTGGGAAAATAATAACAATGCGGAGATGATGAGTTTATTCAAACTTTGCATTTGCTGATGGCTGGTTACAATTGTTTTTTTTTTTTAGGTTATGTGCCCAACATGTCTTTGCACGGGGATGGTAATGGCAAGTGAACACGACCCGCGAATCGATCCGTATGACTAGAGAAGATTGAAGATCTTCACTTCAGCATTTACTTTGTGTTGCTTGATGTAATTACATTTGGGGGAGTGATTTTCACACCTCCAAATGGTTATCCACACCCTCTCTTTTTTTCTTTTAGTGAACTTTTGTGTAAAAATTTCACTAAAAGACAAAAAAAGGTGGGGGTATCGATTTAGGGGGTGTGAAAATCAATTACCGTGGGTGAATGTAACATTTGTTCTCATTTTCTCAACCTTCTCTCTGCCCTTGTATCCTGTTCAACCTTCTCTCACCTTTGTATCCCGTAACCCCTTCTCTCACTCCATATTGAGTCTCAATCAGGGCCGAAGATCCACAAATGTATGTATGCACCGCTTGTAGGAATGCGAACTGAAGAGTGAAATAGTTTCCTGTTTTTTAAACAATGCAGATTTTCGTCATTACTCATATATGCTCGGCGACTGATGCTTCAAACTGGCCACGTCGACCGATAAACATCGAGAGACATGCAAGTCGATTTCTACTGGCAACAAAATTGAAGGGGAAGCTGAGTTTAACCTGTTATTTGATCGACAAATATGATATATGGGTGATGGATTTCAATAGATGCTGCAGCTGCATTCTTGGCTTTCATACTTTAGGCGCTGTCTGATGTCATCCTGCGCTCTCTAGGCGCTGGTAGCAGCGCTGCACTAGCGCTATGCCTGGGGTCTGAGATGCGCTCCCATGGCGCTACCTTGTGCTAAGGTAGCGTTATGCTTCTTTCTGGGCTTTATTTGCATAGCCCCACCACTTAATGAGGTTATTAGTTAATTTAATTACAAAAAATGCTAACCTCAGCCCAAAGGGTGGAGGATAATGAGTAGAAAGTACATAGATTTTTGAGAGAAATGTATTAAAAGTCGTGAAAGTATATACGGACAATTGGCCAAAAGACCGAGTGTAATTTGTGCTTGTGTACGTATGATCCTCCACCTATTGGGTGGAGGTTAGCAAGTAGCAACACCCTTTAATTATGAATAATGATACGTACACAACACAAGGGCCACAACAAAAAGGCCACAACATCCAAAACGACGTCGTTTTGGCCAACCCTTCCCAAAACGACGTCGTTTAATAACTTGACCAAAAAAAATCAAAATCAAAATTTTCAGATTTTTGCTGCCATTTCTTCTCTTCTTCCCAGAGAGAGAGAGAGAGAAGGGCGATTCGAACCACCCCGATTCCCACCTCCACCAGCGACGACCGCACACCCCGATTCCCACCTCCATCGGCAACCACCGCATTGACAACAGACTTTGAACTGGAGAGAGAGGATCGATGAGGTCGAGGGATAATGTGTCAAAATGCTAATCGCTTTTCTTTCAATGGGTGCATCACCGATGTAACTTGAAATCGAATTAATAATCTGATGAACTCCTTTAGAGTTTCTTGAAATTTCTGAGTTCGTTTGGTAATTTTTTGATCAATTTAATGAAGGAGAATTACAACTCTACTTCTAATTCAAGAAATTTAGAGCTCGTGAATGTTGTTGAAGTTCCCAACGGCGGCGGCACACTGCAGTGACGCAGTGGTGGTGATGGTCGCTAGAAAAGGAGAAGATTACGGTGGTAGGGTGGTCGCCGATGGAGGTGGGAATCGTGGTGTGCGGTGGTCGCTGGTGGAGGTGGGAATCGGGGTGGTTCAAATTGCCCCTCTCTCTCTCTCTCTGGGAAGAAGAGAAGAAATGACAGCAAAAATCTGAAAATTTTGATTTTTTTTTTTGGGGTTAAGGTTATTAAACGAAGTCGTTTTGGGAAGGGTTGGCCAAAACGACGTCGTTTTGGCTGTTGTGGCCTTTTCGTTGTGGCCCTTGTGTTGTGTACGTATCATTATTCTTTAATTATTTACTTGTAACTAATGAGATTACCAATATGCAGTGGGTAAGTTGAAAATTCTTGATTTTTTTTGACCTACTTTTTGGGTCCATTTGTTTGGATTATAAGGGAGGAGGATAAGGGCTAGAGAGGATAAGATAACTCGGGTCTACCATTTTCTGTTGTTTGGTTCTCATTTTATACCTGGATTACTCATCCCACCTAGCCTCCTAGGATAAGTTTGTTCAGGTGGGTATAATGACCCCATTGCTTCTCAAATCGAAAAACTCTTTTTTTCCTCTCATTATAATGAACAATTAAGTAGATTCTCACATTATTTCCTTATACACCTATTCTTATCCATCTATTTTAGCAACCCTGGGGACTCTACAACGTACTAACTTCACTACACAATGTAGAGCAACATTTCAATTGTCCAAAAGTGTTATCAATGGTAGAGATTTAAATAAAACTCTTCATTTGAAAAGTCTTCTCTTTTCCTTGAAGAATTTTTCTTAAATCTAGATCGTTGAAAACACTTTTGGATGATTCCCTATTTTAACTATCAAACAAATTCCTGCTTAGTTATGACTCCTTTATATCTACCTTTTATGCATCATTCTTCCTCATTCACACTAAGGCCTGGTTTGGGTAAATTAAAAAAAACTGATTTTTGAGTTTTTTTGATTGTCCTTAATAAAAAAAATGCATTTGTTAGTTTTTGATCAATTTTTTGTGGTTTCTTGGCTTGTCTCGACTAGATGAATCTAAAAAGTATAAAATTATTAGCCAAACTTAAAGTTTTGTGGATAAAGACGAAGGTGATAGTTTTGGATGTCACCTTCGTCTTTATTCACAAAACTTTAAGTTTGGCTAATAATTTTATCTTTTGGGATTTTTACCGTTGAACAATAAAACCACAAAAATCTAATCAAAACCAACAAACGAAAAAAAAAAAAATTGAATAAGGATAAAA
Organism: Vaccinium macrocarpon; assembly: GCA_022606695.1. Taxonomy (NCBI): domain Eukaryota; kingdom Viridiplantae; phylum Streptophyta; class Magnoliopsida; order Ericales; family Ericaceae; genus Vaccinium; species Vaccinium macrocarpon. The sequence continues at coordinate 30,030,353 of CM040171.1, read as the reverse complement.
CCAAAAAACAAGCCTACACATTATCTGCTTAACAAACAAGCCGGAGGTGACACAGAATCGCTGTGTACAGTTACTGTTGTATAGTAAAATAAATACTTTTAATTAAACGTACGTTATATTAATATGTAGGACAGTTTGGCCGAGTGGTCTAAGGCGCCAGATTTAGGCTCTGGTCCGAAAGGGCGTGGGTTCAAATCCCACAGCTGTCATACTTTTGTCTTTTTTCTGTGTGCTTTCAGAACGCTGCGAAACGATCTCGTTTGCCACTCCACGCTGGGTCCATGAAGCCAAGAAGATGGCCCGGTAATTCAGAATTGGGGGGGCCTGCTGTGCACCCAGCTGTATGGTATCGCGTCTTATGCGGTATCCGAAGCCATTTATTGTGAAAATGAGCGGTACCGGATTTAATCCATTTCCATTAAATCCGAACAGATGCGATCTTTTTATCAATCCGGCCGATACATTTTCAGTAATGGGGCGATCCGGATGACCGCATATCTTGTGACAAAGACAGAGGTCGTCTCCGATAATTCAATGTGTAGACAAGTGTTCGTACAGAAAAAGCGATATGCGTAATTTTTTGATCCAAAATTTCTCTGTTTTCTTGAAAAAAGATCCTAAGAGTTTTTGGAATTATTTACCAATTTTTAAATTTTCTGAATCAATTGTCATCAAATCATAGGAATATAAAAATTCATTAAAACCCCCATAAGGCACTGTTGAACACTTTCTCTTTAAATAATTTTCTGAGAATCCCGTAACAAATTAGTTCAATTTATATGAGTAAGTAATTGATTTAAAATCCCCCATTTCCTTAGAGAAAAAAATCCTGAGAATTTTTGGAATTATTTACCAATTTTTTTAATTTTCTGAATTAATCATCGTCGAATCATAGAAATATAAAAATGCATTAAAATCCCCAAAAGGCACTGTTGAACGCTCGATTTCAGAGAGGAAAAGAGGATCAATTTGGTCAACTTATTAATGGCGAGAGCCATCCGAAACAAACCGAGTCTGACTCGGTATCTGAGCTCACCGATTCCGCTTCTCCGTCGAATTACGACGTCGAGGTCTCTACAAACGCTAGCTTTCGAAGAGGTCCGGTCATCCTCCACAGAGAAACCGTACGATTTCACAGCGTTTGTGCTTCACGGCCTCTTGGGGTCTGGCCGAAACTGGCGATCCTTCGCTCGTACCCTCGCTTCCTCTCTCTCCAACTCCTCTCCTTCCTCCGGTATTCCTCTCTCTCTCTCTCTCTCTCTCTCTCTCTCTCTCTCTCTCTCTCTCTGTGTGTGGATACGGATACAGACGTTTCATTAATGTTTTTGTTTGTGTGTACGAAAATTCGATGATGTAGGCCGTTTCTAACATGTGATTTATACTTCATCTGGGTTCGTTGCGTAATTGGATTACTTTGGATCCTACTGTCACGAACAACCTTGTGCGATGATTTAAGAGGCAGTCCGGATTCATGTCCTTCTTTAGAGCATCTTCAGCCCCTTACCCTTTAATTGAGTCAGAACCAAATTCTGATCCAAAGTCTTTAAACTCACGCTAGCCCCTCACTCAAACTCATACCTGTTTGAGTTTTACTCGTATTTTTAACCAGCCAAATCAATGTAGTCTCCAACTTCTCAAACTTTTACTCAAATTTTTGAAGGTTTCGTTTTTCTCTTCACAATTTACAATTATGCCATTAATGATGCATTTACTAAAATTTGTGCTTAGATTTGTGTTTGTCCATTGGAGTGATCAAATTTGAGTAAAATTTTGAGCAAGGGTGGGAGATGCTCATAGCAGGCTATAAGTCTATAACTATGCACACACTGCCCAAAACATAGGTCAGGAGAGGCAAAGATGGGGTACATTTTGGTTGGGATCACATTAAAAGTAAGTGCATTTTTTTGCCCAAATAAGAAGGGAAATCGCTTACTAAGCCTAGCTATAATAGGTGATAAAATAGAAAAGACTGAACAATCAATTGATTTAGCCCCCTTCTAAGTTTAATCGAAGTTTAACCCAGTAGTCAAGTGGAACCTAGGCTGGTTTATTTTAATACCTCTTCATACATGTTTGCCTGAACTAATATGATCCTCCTAACAAGGCCAGGAATATCCACGGGCAGCCCAGATGCCGACATATAATTTTATTATGTTAACCATACGGAGAAAATCAGAAAGGGAATCAACTAATCAAATCGGAAATGGAAATGAGAAGTATCGCACGGAGGTTATGCTATCTTTTTGTAGGATGTTTCTGTTTCATGGTAATTATATTGTCTAATAAGTTGACCTTCTTCAGGTGAAAGTTACTCTATACCTACTGGATAGGTCTTAAGAGTAACAATTGTTAACGTTCATATCTGTAAATCGTTTTTTTTTTAGTTGACAGTGTTTTGTATATGGTATTTAGATTGGAGATTGGTTCTTGTGGATTTGAGGAACCACGGAAGATCAGCTGAGATAGAAGGCATATCCCCACCCCATGATATGGCCAATGCTGCTAAAGATGTGGCTGACTTGGTAAATACACAAGGTTGGGCTTGGCCTGACGTTGTCCTAGGCCACTCCTTGGGCGGCAAGGTTGCCATGCAATTTGCAGAGAGCTGTGCTCGTGGTGATTATGGTGAATCTGCTCAATTGCCTAAACAGGTATTTCTTTACCAAATTATGAGTTGTTATGATATTGCCTATTTGGGTTTGCTAGTAACAATGTTGAAGGGGTATTGTCACAACTCACATAGTAATTCCTAGTCCATGCAAAGGACTAGAAGTTGTTTTTCATTTGTGAGTTTTACTTTTGCTTTACTGTTCTAAGCAATTCTATAACCAGGACTTTCTCTAAAAATTGTTTTTTGGAACTTGAAAATATTGGTATTCTTGCAAGTTCCACTGGAAGGAGTTATTTCATTTTGGACAAAATGTACTTTACCTAACTGTGGTTTGCCCAATTTGCAGAGCAGATGACCTCACGTTTAAAAATGACCAAATGACCTCCTTATGATTTTGGACTAAACTGCAATTCCGCCTCCTTTAACAGAAAAATGACTCTAGTACCCCTGTACTCTCTTTTTTTAATCAGAAGTACCCTGTAGTTTGAATTGGGATAAGTTATTCTATATGCCTCTCTTTTATCTCTCTCTCCTTCTTGCTTAGAAAATGGAAATTGATAACAATCAAAATCATTATTTTAAAAATAATTATGTTAGCCTAATTGTTTACTTTAATAATTTTGTCAATTAGTCTTGAACTAATAGGTTTAGAACCAACTCTTAAGTGAACAATGAGCTTATCAAAGCTCATGCATTATCTCCATTTATGCCATCAAATCACAGGAGGAATTCTCCATGAACATAAAGGTAGATAAATTCCCTTCCAAGTTTTTGATACGTTTTACTTGTGGCTATCTGTCACTCTATTTCCCTCTCGCTCAGTTTCCGAGAACAAGGGGCAGCACCAAATGTCTTCAACTTCAAGCAAAATAAAGTAGGGTAGTCACAAGCATTTTGTCCAACAGCTGATTTGTAAACGTTACCAAGGTATCCGCAAAAATGATCACAGATTCACACAAACATTTTGCAACACCTGAAACATAAATTGTTACTTACCAAGGAAATTGACCTCACAAACCAGACAAGATCTTCAATTGGAGACGATCCAGACCGAACACTAATGGTATCTAACCAGCCACAGATCTGAATCGTAAAGATTCTGGGAACAAAAATTTAGAACAAGTGTTGTAAAACCAGATTTTTACAAACATCAACCCATAACTTTGCAAGACCTCATAACATGCAAGTATTAAGAAAAAAGAGCCCCAATTTTGTTCAGAAAACCCAGCTACGAACTTGAAAACCCTGAAAAAAAAAAAGAAAAAAAAAGAAGAGAAAAAAAGGAAAGAAAAGAGATCTCGAATTCCTTCTGGAACATTGACTTCCTGCGAGGACCACTGTAGTCAATCACTGCTGTGCCGGCAAAGGCGGTGGAGGGCAGCGCCCTCTTGTTGTCCGCATGCAAGCGGATAATCCTCTTGTGATTTCTGTTCTAGTTTGGCCGATAAGTAGGGAGTAACGGGGTGAGGGTTCAGATACTGGAGGAATGAGGAAGTGTCGCCGGCACGACAGAGACGATTGCCAGTGAGAGTGATTCCATCAATCTAGTGTCTGTGCTGGCACGAGACGAGAGAGAGGGAGGGGTGCGTAGCTCACACACACCGTCCATATGGATGGAAAACCTAACGGTAGCAGTTTTGTCCAAAAAACCATAGGGAGGTCATTTGGTCATTTTTAAACGTGAGGGGGATCTTTTGCAAATCAGGCAAACCATGGGTAGGTAAAGTGCATTTTACCCTTTCAACTTTTATTTTCTTTTAGGAAGCTGGAAACACGTTTCTATGAACCCACGGTACATATGGCTAATTAGGTGAAATTCCATGGAGATCCCCTCATTGGTGCCTGTTTCCCACGCACCCCCTCCACTTTAAAATCTTCCAAATGGTCCCCCTCATTTATGCAAAATAAAAATGAGTGTAACTCTGTTAATTGAATGAGTAATTTGACGAAATTACCCCTCGAGTTTCTCCTCCGTTACAAGATGTCCCCTCTCTCTCTCTCTCTGTGCATACCCAACTGAAGCATCCAGAAGGCTTCCTTGTCCAGTCCACACTCTGTTGAATATTCTCAGCGCCACCATCGCTTGCATTAATTCCAGCTCTGATTCGCTGTCATTTCCATAACATACCCATGGGTATATATGTGTAACACACACACACACTCTTATTACTTTATTCAATTCCACCAGCAACACAAACAACATTGGTGTCAATTTCCTCTTCGGTAAGGGAATCGTCTGAAACCCAGAGTAGCTGTTGTGACCCAACTGAGAAAAATCCCAATGTTCAATTTCCCAGCAACCAATTGGAATAAACTAAAAGCCATAAAGAACAAAAGCGTGAGCAACAAGTCGGCGTCCTTGTGTAAAAATGGTCCATTTTACTCCAAATCTGTGACATGTTGATTCCGACTTCTTCAAGCAACGCCGGCTCATCCTCAAACTAAGAATATTCCCCGCTCTCTCTATGCATGCATGCGTGTGTGTGTGTGTGTGTGTGTGTATGTGTGTGTGTGTACCCACTCAACATATATAATGCATATTGAAGTTCCGATTCAGTGAGAGTTAGGTTTCAGAAAATTGAATTGAACAAAATTCTAACCCAATCTGCTCTCTCTCGCTCTCTCTCTCTCTCTCATGACTAGAAGCCATTAACCTAAATGCGTTTTGATTTGTCCCCATATTTTGTGTTGAAATTAAAGCTGTTTAACACTTGCGTTCTCGTTGGAAGTGAATATGACTTACATGGCAATATACTAGAAGGTTATTACTCCTATATGGAACAACTTCCAAGGTACGTTGCTTGGGGGGAGCTCAACGGGATTATATAACAAAGATGTGCACCATATGTTGTGCATGTCGAAACTAAAGCTAGAAGGTTAGAGCTGACCATTGAAGTTTACTAGGTTTTATCATTCTTCGGTGACATGTTTAGTAGAAAGAGCCATGTGTAGCTCTCATTTATTCAAGTCAGCATTTTCAGTACAAATTTTATTAATTATCTACTGATGGATGAGAGACCTGATGCAGGACAGCTCTGGGTACTGGACTCAGTCCCTGGAAAAGTGAACCTTGAGAACAGTGATGGGGAAGTGGAGAAAGTCTTGCAGACCTTGCAGACTCTACCTGCATCAATCCCATCACGGAGGTATAGTTCCTATCCTTATTTCACCTGTAGTTGTTTCTTTTTTCGGGATCATCTGCTGTGTTGGTATGCTAATAACTAGCTGCAGAATGAGGATTCAGTGCATGTGCAAGGCTTTTTCATGTGTAGGTTGGTTCTGTCACAGTAAAATATGAACCTGTGTTACCAGAGTATGTAATGCCCCAGCAAAGTACATGGTAGTATGGACGTTCCTATATGATACACCTCCACTCCTTAAAAGTGAATTTGGTGGTCGGTGGTCCAAAACAATCCCAAAGTTTTTCCTCTTTGTTTCCTTACCTAACAGATAATACTACATTAGTGGCTCCCTTTTATGTTGGTTGTCAACCAAATACATTGGTTAGTTGAAATGAGTGGTGTCAAGCTGAGTACGGCTGGTTGTGCTGTGCTTGGTGAGAAATTGCTGTCCACAGGGGCAGTCCTAAGGGGTATACATGAGGGCCTGAGCCCCTGCACACCTCCCAATTACGAAGGGTTGGATTGGGTTGGGTCTTAATAGACCCATATTTAACCCATTCATGTTCAACTCGCTTGTATTCAACCCATAACCCGTATCAACCCACCCAAACCCAACCCACTCCATTTGCCACCTCTAATAATAAAAATCTTGCATTATGGCCTACGAAAATTTCATATACTCTGCAACAGGAGCAGGGTTACTTCTGAACATCTTTCTGAGGAGATGTTTTCTTCGATTGTTTCAGACACAGTATTGCAAGTTGTTTATAGTTTTTAAGTATGCCAATTATTCTTATACAATAATCATCCTGCCTTCAGGTGGCTGGTAGATCACATGATTGAACTTGGCTTCTCCAAGTCATTGTCAGAATGGATGGGCAGCAACCTCAAAAAATCAGGAGAACATGAGACATGGGCTTTTAATCTTGATGGTGCTGTGGATATGTTCAATTCTTACCGGTAATTACATGATTAGTTTTTTGTACTGAGGTCAATGTTATTATTCTCCCATCTGCCTATTTAGAATTGAGCACGAGTAGCGAACATGCAATATTTTGTTAGGGAGATGGATTATTGGCCTTTGCTGGAGCACCCACCAAAAGAGATGGAAGTATCTATTGTGCGCGCCGAGAAGAGTGACAGATGGGACACTGACGTGATTCAGAGGCTTGAAAGCCTTGCCAATCGAAGGGCTGATGAATCTGAGGGGAAGTTTTCAGTGCATGTTCTTCCCAACTCCGGCCACTGGGTTCATGTGGACAATCCAAAGGGACTTCTAGAGATTTTAGCCCCCAGAATTGCCTCTCTAGCTTAAATCAGCTCTAATCTGGAGATTGTGTGACTTGGATGATTTGAAAAGTGACAAGCTTATTTGCTTTAAGGTTTTTTGATGTTCTTCTCCGATAATACAGTAGAAGGGTTTCCGGGAATTTGTTGAATGTTTAATGATTGTTATTGTGATAATCATTTCTCTCTTCGAGAGGCTAATTTACGTGATCATATTAACATTTTGATGTTTGGTCGGGTTTTCCTGCTAAGTTTTGCAGGAAGTTTTTCGAAACTATGTTTTGAGCATGAAAACTATCAATGTTTTGTGGGCATAGGCCTCCTTTGGCTAAATACAAAAAACTCGTTTTTTGGTTTTTTGGGTTGTCTTTATTCAAATTTTTTTTTTTTTTGCATTTGTTAGTTTTTGGTTTATTTTTTGTGAATTCTTGGCTTGTCTCGACAAGAGGAATCTAAAAAGTATAAAATTATTATCTAAACTTAAAGTTTTGTGAATAAAGACGAAAAGTTATGGCAAAAAATCGGTTTTTTGGTTTATTTTTCGTCTTTATTCACAAAACTTTAAATTTGGCTAATAATTTTATACTTTTTAGATTCCTCTTGTCGAGACAAGCCAAGAAACCACAAAAAAATTGACTGAAAACTAACAAATACAATTTTTTTTTGAATAAGGACAAAACCAAAAAAACCAAAAAACTAGATTTTTGTATTTAGCCAAAACCACCCAATAATGTTTCTGCCAACAAAAACGATGACCCGTAAACACTTTTTATATCAGATCAAATAAATAAATAAATTTAACACTCTTTATTACAAAAGGTGAAGCTCATATTCAATCATTCTAAATTCAAATAATAAACTCTCTTACTTCCAATCATATTCAAAAGGGTTTCAGCCTCTACCAATGGCAGGAGGGGAGGGTGACTCCTCTCTCCCTCTCTCTCTAGGTGGCTTGAGGTTGGTTTTGGTGGTTGGATTGCAACGATACCGGCGTTTGGCTCTCCTAGGCATGCTATTTTTGGAAGCTGGATTGGCGGCTTCACGGCAGTGTGAAGGTGTTGTTGCCTTTCCTGGCTTTGCGGTTGTGATGGCGGCTCCTCAGGTCTCTGTTCTTTTTGCAAGATCTTGGTGGCCGGCTTGGTGGATATTGTGGGCGGCTTGTGGCGACGTGCTTTAGTTTTGCCAAAGGTTGCAGGTTCTTGCCCCATGGCTTTCTTTTCTGGCGGACTTGTGCTACGACATCTAGCCGCTTTGTAGCGGCATTGGTTGCCTAGATCTGTTCAATGTCGGCAGTCTTGATCTGTTTCCTCTTCTTTTGGCCTCGTTCTCTCCCTCTGATTTGGCTACCGTCGACTTTCTGCTTTGTGTTTCTGCTAATTTCACCCCTGGGTGTTTTTGGTTTTGCCTAACAACGTTGTAGTGTTCAACCGATCCGTGATGGTGTTCCTCTATATAGGTTTGTCTGTTAGATCAATCTGGTGTGCTTAATGGCAGTGTGAAGGCGTATCTTCTGGGAGGTGGCAGTGGCTGTGGGAGGTTGTTTGCTGCAATTAGGGTTGGGTTGTTTTAGTTGGACTTGACCCATTTGAGATTTTGGGTCTCTTGTGCTTAATATTTTATCTGTGTTGTTGTATTTGAGTTTTGACTCATGGGTGTTGGGCTTTAGGTGGGCTTTGTCCCTTTGGTTTTGGGTGTCGAATTGGTAACTATGCTTGTTGTCTTTTCTAGCCCCTATTAGTCTTGTACATTTTCTAAGATTGATGAAGTTTTTGCCCAAAAAAAAAAATTCACACCAACTTTTACTTTCACTTTCACTTTACACCTCTTACATCAACTTTTGCATCCACTTTCCAAAAATCATTTTCCACTTTTACCCAAGAACATTTATTTTAGGACATTCCAAAATGAAAAGAGATTTAAATTGGGACAAAGGTAGTACACAATCTAAAAAGAACAATGCATTGCCCAAATAGGACTTACTCATCATCAATCATTCTGTCCTTTATTCTTTGTTGCTCCTTGGTATTAACAAAAATAGTTTTGGCATCGTCATTCTCCTTTTATATACTTCGAATTTCATTTAATTTAAGTTTTCAGGGAACTCTAAGGGCTGAGTTCAAACATGATGCAGTAGTTTTAAGGGTCTAATTGTCATGATATAGTAGTGCAAGGGTCTAATTGTCATTTTGTGTCTTAGTGTAAGTGGGGGTAGTATAAGTAGTGTATGAGTTTTTCATTTTAGGCAGCTTTTATCATTTTAAACATAATTATCAAGAGTATATCTCTTTGTATCCCATTTTGGAAGTTTTTCTAACTAGAAATCTCAATGGAATATTTTGGTTACATCATTTGGTATCAGAGCATTGAGCTCAAATCCTGACCACTTTTCTCACCTGAAAAATCTCATCGGAATCTTACCTTGTCAGAACCCTAAAACGGCGCCAGAAAATCCCAAAACAACCCACTCAGTTCATTTTCTCCAGATCTACTCATTTTCTGACCCTTTTCAACTCTAAATTGACCCATAAAGTCACCAACAGACCCCTTTTCAAACCAGTTACAGTCAAATCGAAGCAGTTCCAGGCATTTTCAAGCTCGAAATCTAGATTAAAGCACTCGAAAACCCTATTTGACCTCTGTAACCACTTCGAATCACTTGTTTAAGGCTTGTATATCCTTTGAATCGACTGTTTGAGGCTCAACAGCCTTTGATTCAGGTCCTACGGTGTTCGAATCAGTCCGACAGCCCTCAATTCAGGTCCTAGAGTGCTTGAATCTACTGGGTTTTGCTAAACAACACTCGAATCGACTCTATTCTTGTTGAACAGTGCTCGAATCACTTGGATAGGGTTTGATTGGCTTTTGTTTGCACTCGAATCAATGTTTCAAACCTTCCAAGACCTATTTCGGTGCTCAATCTGAAGTTTAGGGCTCGAATCAGGTTTGATTTCAGTGGTTTTGCTACTATTTGTTTGGGTTTCGTGATTTTGTGTGGGTTTGTTGAGATTTACTACTGTTTGTTGTGATTTGGTTGGTATTTAGAGTTGTTATTGGTGATTGCTTATAATTTGTTGAAGTTTGGGGTCCCAATCAATTGGGTGTTGCTTAATTTGGGTGGATTCCGGTTATTGGAGTGATTGTGGGTGTTGTAATGGCTCATAGAGGAGTTAGAGGTAGAGATAAAGGATTCTTGGTGAATAAAGGTGAAGATGTCGAGTTTAGCAACCGAAACCATGAGATCGATGAGTTGAGTAAACAATTTACTACTTTGATTGAGGGAGTGCATAACTTGCAACCTCCAACCAAAGGTAGTGATTATGTTAAGAATTCCCAAATTCAATTTGAGGATTCTTTATTAGCTCCGCATTGGCACAGAGCAAAGTTGGATGATCATGAACATCCCAAGTTTTGTTGGAGTCCACCTGAATTCGTTGATTGGTTGAACTCCATTGAGAGTATTTTCGAGTATTATCATGTTACCGAAGAAAAAAAGGTAAATTTGGTATCTAGTTGCCTTAAAGGAAGAGTTTTGGATTGGTGGACACAACTCAAAGTTAGTCGACAAGGGAGAGGCAAAAAAAGAATTAGAGATTGGGATAAGTTGAAGAAGAAGCACAAGGAGGAATTATTCCATTTCCATCATCATCTAAATGCCAATTCCTCGACTAGTATTGGTAAGAGGAAGCCCTCAACGGCTAACCCAACTTAAAAAGAGACCTTTAATTGGCACTTTGGAGGCTAGAAACCCGTTATCTAGTGGAATATTCGAATGCTTCAAGTATGGAAAACCAATTCTCGAGTTGCAAGTTGGTGAAAAAGTTTGTGAGCATGTTCGTAATTCCCTTTTTGTTAAGGAGGTGAGAGAATCATGTTGTGATGATGATTACAAGTATAAGGATGTTCCCATGTTTGATGAATATCCAAGTGAAGAACTTGAAGGTGGTTTTGAAGGTGATTGTGCATTTGAGATTGAAGATGAGTATGAAGATGGGCCCATCTTTGATGAGCTTCCAAGAGAAGAATTAGAGGAGTTTGAAGATGGATTTGAAGATTTTTCCATCTTTGGAGGTGACTATGAAGACCTTCCCGTTTATGCTGAGTGTTCAAATGAGGACATGGATGGTAACAATGAAGAAGAAGGATATGAGGACATTGGTAGTCATGAAGAACATGAAATGTCTAGTCTTTTGATGTACGAGCCTTACATTTTTGGGGAAGATAGTGAGCAAGTCTTGGACAAAGGTTATGATAAGAAGATTGATGATTGTGACTTCGAAATTAAAGATGACACACAATGTTATGAGAATGATTTAGACACTCCACAACTTGATGAATTGTTGGTTGAAGATGTGTTGCCTCCTGAGTTTGGCCTAGATGTTCAAGTTTGTATTGCCTTGGTACCCAATCTAGTTCAAGAGTTGCCAAAAGGGGTAAAGAGTACTTGATGCAACTTATTGATCCTTTAGGCATGGTCTTCAATCAAACAAGCTTGGAATATGATGTGGAGATGCCTTCTTTACACTCTACAATGAATTGTTTGATGAATGCTTTGGAAGTATGTGTTGAGTGCTACTTCAAGGATATTTTGGTTCATAAAGGGCAAACCAAATGGGTGACTTATTCGCACACGAGTATGGATGCGGTGAATGTTCATAAAATGAAGCTCATATTGAAGAGGAGTTACTGCATGAGGATGATACGGATCAAGGAAATGCAGCCACATGCCTACTTCGGAGATGCATGATAAATACTTCTATAGTTCCATGTTTTTTTGGTTTAGTTATTTGAGTCGCGTTGTCAAACTTGAGGACAAATTGTTTTCTTTAGAGAGAAAGTCCTGATGTAGTAGTTTTAAGGGTTTAATTGTCATGATGTAGTAGTGTAAGGGTCTAATTGTCATTTTGTGTCTTAATGTAAGTGGGGGTAGTATAAGTAGTGTATGAGTCTTTCATTTTGGGCAACTTTTATCATTTTAAACATAATTATCAAGAGTATATCTCTTTGTATCCCATTTTGTGAATTTCTCTCATTAGAAATCTCAATGGAATATTTCAGTTTGCATCAAAACATACCGTTGCATATTGGATTGAGGGTGCGTTTCAGCTACAATATTTTTAGTATTTTTTTTTCTAATAGTTGTTAAATCAATAGATGTCGATAAGCAAGAATGACTTATGACAGAATACCAAAAATATAAAAAATACAAAAATATCTAAAATTCTGTTGTGAGAACTTACCCTGATTCCAAAAATCCAAATTTACTGGGCTTGTTATGGATTCCCAGATTTGGGCCGATTGAAAAATTGGGCCGATCCAGATCCACAGAAAACTAGCCCTAGAAATGGTTAAGTCGGTCTCTGTTCCTGTGAAGTCGTCCCCCAACATAAGGCACACAGTCACACAATCAGAAGAGAGAGAGAGAGAGAGAGAGAGAGAGAGAGAGATGCAGATATTCGTGAAAACCCTGACGGGGAAGACGATCACTCTCGAGGTAGAGAGTAGCGACACCATTGACAATGTCAAGGCCAAGATTCAAGACAAAGAAGGTACTCTCATCTTTTTGTCTCTGTGTTTCGATGTTTTCTATACATATATAATACAGAATGAGAAATGAACTGTGGATAGTTAACTTCGTGTGATTCAACGTTGAACCAGGAATTCCTCCGGACCAGCAGAGGCTGATCTTCGCCGGGAAACAGCTTGAAGATGGCCGAACCCTCGCCGACTACAACATCCAGAAAGGTCTCTCTCTCTCTCTCTCTCTCTCTCTCCACGTACACATGATATAGGTGTCTGTGAAATTCCGTTACCGTCCTAATTAGTAGCTTTATGGCTGTCTTTGATTGGTTGAGCTGTTAGTTAGGGCTTAGCATACACAATTTTTACCCAATTTTGGGTAAAAGTTTGGGTCAAAACTCCATTTGGCTGCTGCCTTCTCCAATGCCAAACCCTTAATTTTACTCCAATGTGTTGTTCGTTATGTTTTCTCCCTCTTATATGTAGGTCGAAATTTACTAATGATAAGAAAAGTGTAAAGAGATGTTGAGAAAAATGGTCTGGATTTGTTTTGCCCAGTCATAAGGAAAAGGTAAAATCCGTAAAGCGTTGACAAGAGGGTATGCCATTGGGGATTATTGTTATTATTTTTTTGGTGTTTTAACTAAAATTTGGAGTTGTTAGTGTTTTAACTAAAATTTGGAGTTAGTGTTTTAACTCAAATTTGGAGTTTGGGTAGGATTGGAGATGGTCAATAGACCTATAAGACGAGTGATCCATTTAGACTATCAGCCGGAAAGCATTAGTAGATCCCAGTGCATCGTGTGTGCAGTGTTTTGTGTTGGTGCGGAACACACCAGGATTCAGAGAGAGAGAGAGAGAGAGAGAGAGAGAGAGAGAGAGAGAGAGAGAGAGAGAGAGAGAGAGAGATGTTGTGAGGGCTTTGTTTTCTTTTGGTTTTGGGCGTTACGGTTTTACATTCTTTTGTGCTTGTAATGTTCTAATGGATTTATTTATTCTTTTTTAGCTACTATCTATTTTTTTGCATGTAAAATATATATTAAAAAAAATTAGATTTAATGTATCCCGGCACCCATCTCTAAATCTGGATCTCTATCCACGTATCCCCAATTTTTTGAACTTTTTACGTATCAACACTTATATATACATCCGCACCTCCGCAACTGTATCATTGTGACATTGCCTGAGAGTATTCCGACTTCTGAGACATTGGAGCAACCCTTGAGTCATCTGGAATGAGGTCATGTAGGACTTTTAATCCAGCCTCATGTCTGGCCCAGCTAATCAAACAGGCCCTACATTTCTTCATATTCAGAGAAAATGAGCTACAATTTAGATTTTTATTTTTATTTTTTCATTTTCCAAAACAGGGAGGTGTTTATGTTGGGTTTGGATCTGCTTCACTTGTTGAGAAATATAAGTGCTATTTTCATGATTGATTTTCTTGAACGTTTTTTATTTTATTTTTATATTTGTCTTTATTCATTTGTTTGTTGATGATTCAGAATCGACTCTTCATCTTGTGCTGAGGCTTAGAGGAGGGATTATTGAGCCTTCATTGATGGCTTTGGCTCGGAAGTACAATCAAGACAAGATGATCTGCAGGAAGTAAGATTCTACCTTCCATGCTCTTCTTCCAGCTTTGATTTGCGGGATTAATAATGAACATGTGGTTAATTAGTATCTTGCTGTATGTTTCTCATCAATTTGTATGTTTCCAATTTTGTATTGGGATGCTTTTATGATATGAATCCCTACATCGTGATGTTCCTTCTTCCATGTACTTGGTAGCTGAGGCATTGGAAACAACAAAGAGAATAATTTTCCCTTTTTTAATCTATTACCTGAACCTTTAGTTATCGTGCTTCTGTTGTCCTCTGTGACTTTGTCATTGGTTCATATGTTTATTTATCCCCTTTTGGTGTAGCAATTGAGATAAAGTACACTTCAGCTTCTTAAATCTGTGTCACCACTCACCACTCTTACCTCGGCCATGCTAATATCATGGTAAAAGGAGATTCCAATATTTTGATGCTTGGACCTGTTAGATGTCCTGGCTTCCACTTTTCAACTTTGTCCGCTGAGGTCATATATTTTCAGTTAGTATCTTCACTTTAGTATTCAGGGAGTAATTAGTTCTTCTGTTGTGTAACCATGCCTTCATATCCTTAGGATTTAGAAGTGTATGCCATGAATATAAACAAATCATGTTAGCTTCACTTGGATCTTGCCCCTATTAAGAATTTTGGTTCAACAAATGTTGTGTCCAACATGATAGGTGAAATTTAATATTGTTAGATGTAGAATTCTTTTTGACAAGATTTATTGTTAAGGACAATCCGAAAATAGTGTGTATCTAACAATTGTCTTTTACCCTGTTATCAAGTGGCCCAACCCATATATGACAACATAGTAAGGCTAACACCACTGGAAGGTGGAAAACATTGATTTTTTCATGTATTTTTTTTTCTTGCGAGTATCCAAATTTGGGGTAAAGTAAAGGTTGCCTGGTTTGATACGAGTCAGTAGGATTGGTGTGCATGGGCTACTTCTGTTGATAAAAATAAAAATCTGGCCTTCTTCTGCTCCACTTGAGGTTGGCTCATGGCTGGTCAAGGTTTGTCATTTGTGATATAGTATTCGCGGGTTCCACCACCTAGCTTTATCCTAATGTCCTATTTGTTTATGTTTGGAACTGGCTGGGTAAGCTTATCTGTGGATCGGGCTGTTAGATCATTAAAGCTTTGCGTTTGGATCAATGTTGGTTGATTTGGAGGTTAATTTGACAGGCTAGTCTTTCTTAGTCAGAGCTTTTTGGTTTGGGTTTTAAGCATATTGTTACAGGATTCGGGGAATCCTTTTATGGCCTAAAAGTTGAACCTGATGTTTGTCTCATCTTTTGGCGTATCAAGCTTTTCCTTATTATTAGTCGTTATGACCAATCCTACCCTTTGAAGATTAATTTTCAATGGTGATGGATACGTGGGTTGTTATCTTATGACAATAGTTCGTAGTGCAAAATCTGTCCTTGTGGTATTGTTTGATACTTATAAGCTGCCTGTGTATGCTAATAGATTAAGCCTTAGGTTTTGTCCTCCAGTAGTACCGTATCTAACACCTGTAGAACAACACCATTTTGAATCTAGTTCCTCCTGTAGAACAACACCTTTTTTAATCTAGTTTATCAGAAACTTATTTGTACAAGTTGCCAAAAGGGTGAAAAACTGAAATTTTAAACAGTTTGACTGATTGTAACTTCCACAATTTTTATAAATACCAAAAACTTCATGTTTGCATAATGAGAGCAATCAACAAGTTCTTTAAAATTTGGCAACAATTTCATTCAACTGTGTTTTTTTGTTGAACGTTTCAACTTCTTTCTTAGTTTAGCTGCTGAGTTTTAAGTGCTGCTTGCATTCCGTACTTTCTTAGGTACTTATCTTTTGACTTCTGAAGTGTTTATGTGTTTGTTGTCGGAATTCCTAAACACTCACTAGGTTTTGTTTTTGTGGATGGTAGATGTTATGCTCGCCTTCATCCCAGGGCTGTGAACTGCCGTAAGAAGAAGTGTGGCCACAGCAATCAGGTATTTGACTCCTTTTTCTTGCTTTAGGTGTCTAACTACTCCACCGACTGTTAAAAATTTTGCTTCGCTAAAATTTCACGACTCGTTTATTTGGTATTGCAGCTGAGGCCCAAGAAGAAGATCAAGTGAGATGGCTATGTTTTTTTTTTTTTTTTTTGCGTCTTGATGTGGAACTGGAGCATCAAATTCTAGACAAGCTCAGCGACGACGTACGATTTCCCTAAATTTTGTTTTAATTTGGACCGAATGCATTTCTCATCAGCAAGATATTCTTAGTTGCTAGAGGATTGGATCTTATGGTCACTATATTTTCGTCTTCAATTTTGATGGATTTGATTGCATTTGTTTTGTGGAATCATATTATGGAGTATTAGTGATAATGTCAAAATTGTTTTTTATAGTGCCAAAACTTTAGTGCATAAAAAGCTTGTACCATGCACATGGCGCAAACCTTTTATGCATTGGAGTTTTGCCACCAACAAAATCACGCCAGTAAATATGGAATCGGCCTCCTCTCCCCCCACCTGTTTCCTTTTCTTTCGTTTCTCTCGTCCGTCTCGAATAAATTCCACCCTCCTCCTCTCCTCTAGCCACGGCTGCTCTGATCACGGATCTCCACTCTCTCTCACTGATCCCATGCAACAAAGTTTGGGTACCCACCGGACCTCAGATTATTGTTCTACAATAGTTTTCCGTTGAACAAGTGCAGCGAGCTGACAATTGCGTTCGAACTGATCAGTGAAAGATAGGACTTGAACCTCTATTGATCTAGCCGCTGTGTGATGCCATCCCCGGCCGTTGTGCTCCAGATTTGATTCTGAAACAGTAATTATTTCAATTCAGGGGATCCAATTTTATTCCCTAGGAACATCGAGCTTGGTTTTTGTTTGCAGTAATGCTCCCATGGATTGAGAGTGAGCAGTAAGATGTTAATTCTGAAGCAAACCAAGTGTTTGATAAAATTCCTCACAGAGATCTCCTTCACCAGTAATATCCCTTACCGTTGCGAGTCGCCTTCTCTGTCTGCCGCCTCTGGCGGTGAGAGGCCTCAAGTTTATATGTTCAGTTTGTTTTGGTTTTGTGATTGGTTTTCCTGTGGGGTTAGATGTGTTGTATTGGGCTGACCCGGTTTTGTGGTATATTTGGGCTTTGTCGCTGAATGGACTCTGTCTCTATATTTCTATTGCTTCTGTTTGTTTGTGTTCTTGTGTGGTTGTGTTATGCTTGAATTGTTTCTCCGTTTTCCTTGTGTTAGACCCATTCTTGCACGTTGTTCGACCTCCCTTTCTCCTTCCATTGTGCAGCTTTCTCGATTTGAACGCCTCCCCTACTGTTCTAACTGCTTTACGATTGTGGTTGAGGTGGTGCTTGTATTCGCATTCTCGTATTCCCCTTTATAAAATCCTTTGCATGCATATTTGATGGGTACATGCATATAGCTTTTCGACCTCCCTTTTCCCTTCTCTTTCCGAGAAGTTTTCCCCGGTTGATGAAATGCTTGTTTGTGCATTTCCATATGCCTATACGTATTACTTTTTTATTTGTTTTGGTGTCTTATACATTCTCTTGCATGCATGTCTCAGGTCTTTTAAAAATGTAAAATAAAAATATTTCTTTCACACACACGAGCACTGGTTTTACGGTGTTTGGTTTGTGTCGCTCCATTCTGTGGTTTTGTTCAATTTCTTTTGCCTCAGCCCTGGGTTTTCTAGAGTCTGTGGAACTTTTGGTCATCCATTGGAGCCGATGGTACTGGTGGTGGTCTTTGTTATTTTTGGTTACTGGGCATCACATCGACTCTTTGAGAGGTGTTAGATGGAAAGTTTAATGTAGAGGCGCAGTTTGGGCTTCTAGTACTTCTTGGCTTTCATTGTTGGTCTGGTTTGTTGATGTTTGGAATGGTTTAGTGGATCGGTTTGGAATGTTTAAAGTTTTTTGGATTATTTTTCGTCTTTATTCACAAAACTTTAAGTTTGACTAATAATTTTATATTTTTTAGATTCCTCTCGTCGAAATAAGCCAAGAAATCACAAAAAATCGACTGAAAATCAACAAATGCAAAAAAAATTTGAACAAGGACAAAATCAAAAAAACCAAATTAACTCAATTAAATGACCCTTCATTTTCCGCATAACAACGTCACTTCGCCTCCGTTCACAATCTCACAAAATCAGAGCGCGAATCTTTGCCTACTTAGCCTCGGTTCACAATCTCGCCAAATCATAGCGCAAATCTTTCTTGAATTAACTTAGAGCATCTCCACTCTTGGACCAAATATTTCACCAAATTTAAATTTGAGTAAAAATCTCTCAAAAATCCACTCCCTCCTTCACCAAATTTGCTCAACACCAAATTTGTTCAAAATTTTCACCAAATTCGTTCAACACCAAATCCTTCACCAAATTTGCAACCCCGCTTTTTGTTCAAATCAGTGTACTATTTGCTCCTTGTTTCATTGTTTTGACAGATGAGGAAGGTGAAGATGAGAAATTTGCTCGCTGTTTTCACTAGAGGCAAAATGAAAAAAAAAAAAAAAACTGTTTTTACAAAATGGTGGGAAAGTTTTTGAGCTAAAAAAAAAAAAAAAAAAAACTGTTTTTGACAAAATTTTAACTAGAATTTGGTAAAAATGGTGGTTTCCCATTGGAAGGGTTGGTATCAAATCAAGTTTTTGACCAAATTTTTCCTCAAATTTGAGTAAAAATTTGTTGTAGGAGTGGAGATGCTCTTAAAATTTGTAAATTTTGCGATTCGGTGTGCGTGCGACACCCAAACTAAGCCCCTCAAGTGCAGCATTTGGGGGCCCTAGAGTTGTTTTCAGAATGCATCAAATAACACGATCAGAAATACTCCAATGCCGAATTCTTAAGAACTAAGCTCTCAGCAAAGCTCGGATGCTGTACCCAGAATCGTACACTGTTTCCACCTAAAGGTCCCTATAGAGAGAAATTTGATGCATTTTCTTATCTTATCTTATGATTAAAAAGAAGAGAGAGTCCAACTCGTATCGCAAAAGACCAAAGTTAGGTAGGGTGCATACAACCATTTTCGGACCATGTTATACAATATGGGTCTCGCTAATCTACACTCAATAAGTGGAGGATAATACAAATATAACGATAAACAAATTCGGAAATCAATACATATTTTGTGGATATTAATACATTTTTTAAAAATATTTGTACACTTTCTACTTATTATCTTCCACCGATTGTGCAGAGTTTATAATATTGGCAAGCATATAGATAATACAAGTGTGAAAAGCAACCGTGCAGAGCACGTGTTTTTTGCTCAGGGCAACAATTGTAAATTTCCCTCATCAATTATATTTACAAGATAATGGGATTTGATAACAATGATTAAAGGTAAAACATTGTCAAAAACAAAGCAACATTAATGTTTTTTAATAACTCGGGTGTTTAGGCCAACTTAATTACACGTACATCGATTAACCACCAACTAACATTAGCATAGATAATATCTGCATACCACCCGATAATAATCAAACAAAAACAAAATTCATAAGCTAAAAAGCTCTTCTGGATCATACCTTATACGTTTATGTACTAATATACTTAGAACCTTCAGCTTACATATTTAACAGAACTTGAGCAGTGCTTAATGTTTCAAAAACTAAAGCCAATGTTGTTGATACGTGCAACCGAAACTGAAACAGCTATTGATGTGGTTCACTTGGCTCTTCCTAAATCTTACTTGCTATTAATGGGAACTGAGGGGCTTGCTGTCTGCGGGATTGGCAGGTCCTCCCAACCTCCATCCGCGCCATCTATTTCGTACATCAATATTCGGATTGTATCTAACATTGGACGGTTTGGATATACATTGAAGAGGTGGGATCCGAGCTATTGATGCGCGAAACCAATGGCCGGATGGAGTTGGCACCCCCTGCGGGGAAATTGTTAGAAAAAGGAGTAATTTGATCTCAAAATATTTAAAATAATTAATTTCGTCATAAACTCAAGTATTTACCCCTTGCTATTTTTTCAACATACAACTAGCTATAAGTGAGTGCGTGTTTTTTGTCATAATTTTTTTTTAAACTAATAGGTTTTCTGAAAACAAATAATCAATGAAAATGAGGCTCTCTTTGGCCAAGCTTGTTTTGGGACTTTTTCGTGCCACTTTTTTTTGGTTGTTTTCTCTCAATACTTGCGGAGATTGGAATACACTACTCCTTTTCACTTTCTTTCTTTTACTTCAATTTCTCTCATTTCCATTTTCCTGTTTAATTTACTTTTTAATCAAACGGATCATTAAGGTCTGAAACAAGATGTGGTCTCTCATAAAGTCTCAAATTCTTCTTATTATCTTACTCTTACCAGCAACCTTGGGTTCACCCTCATCCCATATGAAAGCGAATGAAACGACTTGGATAAGGGTAGATAAATTAATTTGAAGTGTGCGCAAATTCATATAGGACACCCTAAATTGCCAAAAAAGAAAAAAAGAAAAGAAAGAACTATCATAACCACTCACTTTCTTTTCAACGGAACACTAGAAAATGATGAAAAGATAAAAGATTATTGGTGTGTTTGATTGGAAAGAGAATAAGAGAAAATGCAATAAAATAAAGAATCATATACAATCTATTAATGTGCTTGAAGTTATCTTTTTTTCCCTTGCGAAAAGCACGTGGAAATTTAAACTTTATCATGAAACTAGTTATCTAAAACTAGAATTTCAAATTTAATTCCTCTCTTTTGATACTTTAGTACTATTAAGAAAGTTGTTATATTTCAAATACATAATATTAATTGGGGTTAATTCCACTGACCTCGCTTAAGGTTTGGGTTAATTTCGGTGACTTCCCCTTTTCTTTTTGATATTCCATTACCCTCTTTTACTTTACAAACTATTTGACAGATACCCCCTTGCCCCCTTGCAGTTAAAAAAGGCCTAACGGGATTAAATTTGATGGTGAATTGACGTTAATACCTTTAAATTAGAACTTTACTTTATTTTTCTTTCTTGTTTAATTAGGTTTATATTACATAAAAATATTGAAAGGAGTGAAAACATAACTTAATTATTTACTTTTTTCCTGGAACTTTCTTTTCTTTGACCAAAAATTATTATTAATTTTTTAATTTTTTTAGTTCCCATAAGAGATATTTTCACATTTTAATAATAAAAAAAAGAGTATCAATAATCATCTAGTCCACTGTTTACATTGGTGTGTTTTTTTTTATAATTTTTTTTAGGTCTATGGAATTAACCCAAATCTCAGGGAGGTCAGTAAAATTGTCCCAAATCTCAGGGAGGTCAGTGGAATTAACCCGATTATTTTAGATTAATGTAGGGACTCTATGGTGACTTTCATTCTAACCAAACTCTGTGATGGAGAATAATCACACTTTTCCTACAAAACCGTGCAGCAAAACAAATCTTTCATTTTACTTTATCATTCTCATTTTTTCACTGTGTTTTTCTTCTTACCCTAAGTAAAAAAGATCTTTTACACTTTAATCATGCGTCACTATAAGTGAAATTATTTAATAGTCTGGGGACTTCGTCACATGATGCTCCGGTCCTTTGGACTACTCCACTGCCAACGCATTCTTGTAGTGTATGAATTAATTCACATAAATTTGTGATTTTTGAATAGTCCATAACACTACGTGGTTGTGCTCCTAATTGTTACTTCTCTCTGACCAGGGATGAAATCAGAAATTTCAATATACAATAATGCAAGGGCGAGTCTATATAATTCATAAGATTTTTTTTTTCCCTATGTCATACTAGAGGTCTTTTTTTTCTTTTTTTTTTTTTCCAATGCAAGGGTGACCGCCACTAGTAGCACACCTGCTCCATTCCTCCCGATAACCCTTTTATAAATACCGCACTAAGCTATAGCCAAATGACAAATACACACGTATAGTCTCATATTCAACACAGAGAGATGGTGGGCGCAGCCGGTTACGACCGAATGAAGGAAGTGAAGAAGTTCGACAATTCAAAGATGGGTGTGAAAGGTCTCTCCGATTCCGGCATCACCACCATCCCGAAGTTCTTCGTACACCCACCTGAAACACTCTCCGACCTCCGAAAACCATCGCTCACCGGAGTTGGAATTCCGGTTATCGATCTTTCTAACGTGAATACCGAAACTGGTAGAGTGAAGGTCGTCGGAGAGATCCGAGAGGCGGCGAAAACGTGGGGCTTTTTTCAGCTGGTGAACCACTGCGTACCGGTACCGGTACTCGATGATACGATTGCCGCCATCAAAGCATTCCACGACCGGCCCTTGGAGGTAATCTTTAAAGTGGCTTACAACAAAATGAAAAATATATGTTGTTTTAATTTTCTAAGTAGAACTCCCAACAGATCGGATTAAATTTAGAGCTATTCAGATTCAAATGCAATCCTACTGCGTTATATTCCGAGTTCGACCCAAATCTAAGGTCTTAATTTAATTTAGAAATTGCTGAATTGATGTATTGTGAGAAAATGATCTGTTTCGTAAAACATAATAAGTCCTTTTTAATTTAAAGTCAATTTTGAAATTAGTCAGTTTTTGATACCACCTCTGAGTTCTATAAATCATGTTTAAGTCGATCAAGTCTAAATCCTCACTAGCCTTGCTCATCTATAGTTGTCGAGAAAAAAGAAAAAGAAAAAAGGAGAACTTAAGAAACATGTCAAAAAATGTCACCATATCCATACAAATTACAGTTTATACATAAAAATGATTCAATTGTCATGCTAGGAGGCACATCAAGCATAGAAACCAAACGCATATAAATTTCAAAAAAATAGCCAACTTTCACATTGCGTTTAAAAAAGAATAGTAAAGCTAAGTTCCTGCTAAAAATAGTCTTTTCACTGTAGTTAAAAGGATAGTATGTTTTTTCTTCTAAATTAGTTAAATATATGTGATGAGAGTGACTTATGAAAAAAATACTAAAATTAGCTCTAAAAACAATTGAAAAAACGAAAAAATATTATAGTAGAATCTTAGTCAAAAGACAGCGCAGCCCAAGTGGGGTCCAGCCAACTAGCTAGTATCCTAGCATATTCGAAAGATGATGACCAATTATAGTAAGTCCCTCGATCCTAATTTGTTGTGTTTGTTTTCCTTTTTAAATATCTTAAAAAATTATCTGTATCTTTTAATTTATACTGTAATATTTTTAAAATTTAATTTGGATCTTGTTTGATATATCTCAATTAATTTTGTTAAACAAAAGATTTCAAAATCAGAAAAAAAAAAAACGTTATAGATTATGAAACATAGACGATTTTTTGAAAAGTCTAAAAAAGGAAATAGACATAACAAATTGGGATAGAGGGAGTCATAAATAAATAGGTGCCCCATATAAGGGAAATTTATAATAACCACTGCAATTATATATTGTAGAACCAAAATACCGGGCAATATTAAGATTGTTGGTATGGATGATTTTTTGATAAGTCAAGCTATTTAGGTCAACTTACACGTGCTTTTATTAATTTATGAAACCTAATATCCCTATTGAGCGTGGAGTCTGATTAAGGTTGGGGCAAAGCCCCATATGAACTGGCCTCAAAGTCTATGCACGTGAGTAATTTTGAACTTGAGATATGAGGAGCAAAACCTAAGTGGTCTAAAATTTTAACGACAGCTTAAACAATGATACAGTTTAATAACGATCAAATAATAACAGTTACGCCACACACCGGGGTTGGCCCCAGTGGTGCGGGGGAATACAGCTCATTTCAATAATTCTTTTAATTTCTTTAATAGGTGCAATCACTATAGCTCGTAAATACTAAATCTTTAGAATAAGAAATCCAAATCAAACTTTGTTCTAGATAATCAAATTCCTTTCTCTTCCATTCTACTTGAATTCAAGTCTAAAATCAAAATGTTTTTAGTTCAATCTATTACTAATCTATTCTTTTGTTCCGTACTTATTTAGTCAGTTTTAGTCAATGTAATTAGTTGAATTATTGTTCATATTGAAATGAATTGAGATTAATAAGGCGTTGGTTAACGATGCTCGAACATGTACTTGTTTTGAGTGCCTATTTATTTTCTATTTGCATTTATGGATTGATCACGAGGCAAAATATGGTTCGATCGAGCCCTTATGTATCTTGAACTTATAATGAATGCAGTTCAAATCAAATTTGTAACGTTTTTTGATTTTTTTGATAATCAACAATTAAAAGGAGCTATTTTCTCAATTTTTGTTAAAGCAATTGCAACCGTTGAAGTGGCTATTGGACTGGCGATTGTTTCCTCAGTTTGTCGTAACAGAAAATCAACTCATATTAACCAATCAAATTTGTTAAATAAATAGAATTTATATTAATCCTACAATGCGAGCTGGCTTTGGGGGTATTTCTCAAGGTCTAGAGTTTGATTTCTCGCTGGATGACTACCATGTACGTAAGTGGGGGGCCGTTGTAGTGTGGCCTCACTAACTTCCCTAGAGGTTTGAATCATGCAATTAAGTCTATTAGTGGCTTAGCTGTGGGGTTGTTCTGTTGTAAAAAAAGAAGAAGCTACTCTTATACAATTATGTTTGACAGAACACCTGAGTTATCAAACAATAGTGATAAAACACGGTAGCATCTATATTTTGGTGTGTTCCATTTCCATTACGCTATTTATTCTAACAGGAGAAAGCGAAATACTACGTACGTGAGGAAGGCCGCGGAGTGATGTACGCGAGCAACTTCGACTTGCACCGGTCAACCGCGGCGTGCTGGCACGACTCCCTAAACGTTTGGATGGCACCCGACCCGGCTGCAGCCGAAGAAATCCCGGCCGTGTGCCGGAGAGCAGTGGCGGAGTGGGACATCCATGCAAAGAAGGTAGCGGAGGATGTGATGGAGCTGCTGTGTGAAGGGGTAGGGCTAAAGGGTGGAAAACTCAAGGAGTTGGGTTGCTGTGATACTAGGGCGATTGTGGGCCACTGTTATCCACCTTGTCCGCAGCCTGATCTAACGGTGGGGATAAAGTCGCATACTGATCCTGGGGTTTTGACGGTTTTGTTGCAGAATCAAGTGGGTGGGTTGCAGGTTAAGCATGGGGAGGATTGGGTGGATGTCAAGCCTATTCATGGAGGTTTGATTATTAACATTGGTGACCTTCTTCAGGTACCCAAAATATCTATGCTTATTATTTCTCGTCCCGAAAAATTAGTCCACTAATAAAAAAATACGTACAAATTTTAAATTAAAAATGAAATATTTTCTTGTATGATTTTTATTTTATTATTATTATTATTATTATTTTTTTACGCTGATTGAGATCTTTAACTTCTTGTGAAAGCCTAAGAAATGATATCATTCCTAGACTTCCTGATATAAGACCCAATCTCATAAAGAGTAAAAGAATATACTATATGTAAACAAATAGTGCGTGAAAATAATTTATTTTGTGATCCAAAAATTGCACGTCCTTGCAGTGGATTAACTTTGGGAGATGGAGGGAGTATTACTCATTTTTCAGATAGAAAATCTTAACTTATTAATCACAAGTATGACGATTCATGCCGATTGTTATCTAAATGCCACAATCCATCCATTGATAATGTTTACAATTTATGGATGAATACGAGGCTGTTCCACTAAGTTTTTGACTTTTGATTTTTTGGGCTCGTAAAGCATGAAAACCCACAAATCCCAATAAACCACCCAGTGGAACGGGCCTAAGTTCGTGAGTTAAATGTTGCAGATAATCTCCAATGGTGAGTACAACAGCGTTCAACATCGTGTTTTAGCCAATGGCTCAAAGGAAGATCGAATCTCCATTGTTGAATTCTTCAATGTGGACAAGTATGATGAATCTGCTCGTTATGGGCCTTTGCCGGAATTGGTGTCGCCGCCTGAGAAGCCATGTATTTATCGAAATTTCACCATGAAAGAGTTCACGGAGAACTTCTACAGCAAAGGGTTGGATAGCAAATCTTTCGTAGAGAAGCTCAAGCTATGTGCCTAGTGATTCCATTGATGTACTGTTCCACGAGTGCACATAAGATTTGCCGAAACATCTACGTATGCATGAGTTTTATATATCCTCCCAAACATGTTTTGAGGGATGTATTAAATGGTGAATAATAAGGTTTGGATTTAGGGACCCTATAGTGTAGTGTACGAGACTACGGGTGTAGTGACTGATCCGAGCAGTACGTCCATCTTTTGGTTCAGGTTTCATTTCGACTCTTGAAGATTTGAATTATACACTTTTGTAACATGTCCAATCCACCCATCTTTTGAAAGGTTCTCGTATCCATTCTGAATATTTCGAAAAGCCACAGGTCCACCCCGCGTTTTTTTTTAGACAAAATTGCCCTTGTACGTTAAAATCGCATTTATTTTGGTTCCAAAATTAAAAACGGATTGAAACTGAGTGAGAGATAGCGAGGAAGAGATCGATCACGAACGCCAGTCTTCAACAATTCTCGCCAGTGACCGCCTTCATCTTCGATGTTCTCTCGATCATATTTGAACCCGCTGAAACGTACGGAACTCTGGATTAGTGTTCTTCACCGACTTTGGGTGCCGCCTTTTGTCCGCCGTTTGCCCAATCGAATCTAGTCCCGTCTCTGACGCCACCCACCATCAACATATCTCCGGTGGCGAAGCCCCTGGCTGTGTACTAACGTTTTAAGTGGGGGTTAATTTTGCAATTTGAGACATGCAGTGGACCGCACACCTTATGAAATTACATAGTGACCCTGAGACTTTAGTAAATTCCTAAAGTAGACCTCCCAAAAATTGCCCCTTTATTTGACATTTCAAAAAACAGTACTACCATTCTACCAATTCGGTCTAATATTCCACCTCTGCAAAGAAGATCGTGACAACTGTTTTTCTTGACATTCTGCTGGGGGAGATGGATGAGATTTGGCTGAGTCAAATGTTTAGAGGTTTTTGTCAATTAATGATGTCTACTTTGTCAAAAAGAGAAGCGCCAAATTATAAACAAGGTTTGACGTTATTCAGTTCTTGAGGGTCAAAAGGTGCATGCTTTTCGATGGGATTGCTATTGGGAATTTCAAGCTTCAGGTTAACTTTGCTAAATTTGCAGGTTCGGCTGTAAATAAACTAAGTTGTTCATGAATGATTTGGTGTTCGTCTTGTTTAGGGCTCGTTCGAGCTTGGTTTGTTAAGATATTCGGAAAAAAAAAATAATAAACAAGCTTAAACATTAGTATGCTCGGCTCGAAAATTAATAAATTAATTAGCATAAAAACTATGATGATTGGCTTGATGAGGCTCATTTTATTTTAATAGAAGAAGATTACATTACTTCTAATTAACTTGAAATTAATTAATATGTTCATGTACAATACTCAAAAACTATAGTTAATTGTATCACCATTTCAAAATAGAGCAAATTTTTTCTTGTATATTAAACATGGTATTTAAGACGTGTATATGCGCGATTAAAACTTTCTCTATTATGCAAGTAGGAATATATGTTTGTCGTTGGCTTGTGAACAAGCTCGGGCTCGAGATTAGTAATGGGCAAATTCACATTTACAATATTTGTCAGGTTTATAAGTAATAAAAGTATGATAAAAACTGATGAAGTCCACCGAAGCTCATTATGGAAATCGACCACACACAGGAGTATTAATTGTAAAAACAATATATCCATCACAATAATTTTATTTCTAATACATGATGATCGGTATTGAGCACGTGCTGTCACAATAATTTTATTTCTAATACATATCACAACGTCTCATGACCTTGAGGCTTCAGTAATAATGGACTCATTGGAGTGTCTCTAAAGTTCTTATGGAGGTCCCTTCGGGGACATCCGATAATATTGGAACGATACAAAGTTCTTACAGAGTATATCTCACACCATAAGTTTCTCGACAAGTGACTTGCTATCCAGTCCCTTGCTATAGAAATTCTCGTGAAACTCCTTTACGGTGAAGTTTCGATATATAGCTGGCCTTTCCGGTGTAACCAACTCTGGCAGAGGCCCGTAGCGACGAGATTCATCCTGTTTGTCCATGTTGAAGAATTCGACCACTGAGATTCTAGGTTCGTTCAAAGAGTTGGCCAACACCCGATGCTCTACGCTTGTGTACTCACCATTGGAGATAATCTGCAATACAATTTGATGGAGGCAGTTAGTACGTCTATGTCATATTTTTTTGCATAAAACGTTGGGAAATGTTACAATACACGTTCTTATTTGAATATGTACCATATACATACGTACATATTTTTACACGTATAACGGTATAAGTACAACTTGCATTACCTGAAGAGCATCTCCAATGTTGATAATCAACGAGCCAGGGACGGGCTTGACATCCACCCACTCCCCCTCATGCTTCACTTGCAACCCAGCCACTTGATTTTCCAACAATACCGTCAATACCCCTGGATCCGTATGGTGGTTAAGCCCCAGCGTCATGTCCGGCTGAGGGCAAAACGGGTAATACACACCCGCGATAGTCTTGTTAACCAAAAGCCCCGCCTCCTTCAACTTTGTTGCACCCACTCCCAGCCCTTCGGACAACAGCTCCACCACCGTCTCGGCCACCCTCGTTGCCTCCTTGTCCCAGGCCACGATCTTTGACCGGCATGCTGCCGGTATCTGATCCATGTCAGCTGGCTCGGGCGACATCCACACGTGGATGAAATCATGCCAGCTGGCAGCCTTGGACCGGAATAAGTCGTTGTTGCTCGCGTACATTACGCCACTCTGCTCCGATCGGACGTAGAGCTTTGCTTTCACTTCTTGGGGTTGTTCGTGGAATGATTTGATGGATTCAATTGTCTTGTCCAAAACTGAAAAGGGGAAAAGTATTATAATAAAAGCAAGGCAAATAAAAAGAGCATTCACAAAGGGATCCGGAGATCCAGTAGTGCGGGATTGTAGGGAACTTTTTTTGAAAGGCAAAAGAGATTTTATTAATCAAATATCGAAGATACAAGATTAAACGGGGCAAGAGAAAAGAGGAGCGGAGTTCCAACGAGATTGATACCCCACCCAACGGCAAACAAATTCCTCTTGAGACCCAAAGGAAGGACACCAAACAACCCAAACAAAAACGTTGGCAAGAGGCCAACATAAAACACTCAAAAAAACACCCCATCCTCAAACTGAAAACACCCACAAAAAAAAAAAAAAAAACCAACACCTACAACAAAAAACCCCAACACCTCAAACCCAAAAAAACCCAGCACCTCAAACAAAAAAAAACTAGGACCCATCCTTGTTCCCTTCCTCGACCAACATGGCTCGATAACGTGCTTCATCCATTTCCTCCATTTGCACAATCTTGCTAATGACTTCTCCTTCTTCACCATCGTAACTAAATCCCAATGTCTTTTCAAAGTCCCAAAAGTGGGGTTGGTTTCTTCAACAACAAATTCAACCAACCACTTCATTATCATAATTAAAAACGGTGTTTGCCATACCATTAACTTCACCAATTTGAAAAATCTGACTAGGATCCATGTGGGCCTGTGTATTGTTGTCATCATCTTCACCAACAGTCGCCTCCTCTCCATCCAAGCTCTCATCTTTGGACTCCACCTCCATGACTGCATCTACATCCGATTTCTTTCGATTGTTGCCATTTCGAATTTTGATTGATGTAAAAACCCGATTTTCCCACGACGTTTCAGCCATTGGATCTTCGATGACTTTAATTGGAAAAATATCACCCTTAAT
Source organism: Vaccinium macrocarpon (assembly GCA_022606695.1). Classification (NCBI taxonomy): domain Eukaryota; kingdom Viridiplantae; phylum Streptophyta; class Magnoliopsida; order Ericales; family Ericaceae; genus Vaccinium; species Vaccinium macrocarpon. The sequence continues at coordinate 30,000,573 of CM040171.1, read as the reverse complement.
CCTAACATGTATCACTTCATTGATGCATTCTAAAAAATCTGTAACAATAAACAATCGACCCTTAATCGAGCGCAATTGATTCAGCAGTCGACTCATCTAATTTAACAACTTTTCCCCACAATTTTCCGATGCTCACGAAGGTTTGGGTATTATTCCAAGCATTGAGAGGAATTCCATAACAAGAGATCCATGTACTTCTTGAAGGCTTGATTCTCTGATTATGCCATAATTCAATGGAAGAAAAACACTGTGGCAAAAGCAGATTTTTATCCTGCATGAACTCTGCCAATGAATCGTCGGAATCAAAAGAGAGGAGGACATTAAGGCCTCCCAGTGATCGAATTTATTCCATTGGACATAAATAGATCCTGTAAAGAATTAACATGGCAATGATTGGTTCCAATCTGCTCCAGATTCCATAGCCTCAACAATGCCGCCCTCTTCCCCTCTCTTCCTCTCTCTCTCTCTAGCCATAATTTACCTAGCTAGTTCATTTGCATACAAATGTTAGGGCGGCCAAAACTACGTCGTTTTGGGTGTACAACCACTACTTAATCCCTCAAACTACGTTATTTTAACTTAGTTTTATTTGTTGAATTCCAAAATGTGAGCATTTTTACGTGGGTTTTTATTTTCTTCAAACTGAAATTTGATTTTTGATATCTTCTATAGATAAACATAAAAGTCACTTATTTTAGATTGAGGTAGGTTGGTTTTTTTATTTTATTTTAGGAGTAGAAGTTTTTGCCCCTAAAACTTGGTTCTCAAACCCAAAAGTCTACAATTAAACTCATTTTTAAACTCCTTAATTTTTGGGCTTCCTTCAGTTTTGTAAAACTAATGTCCGTTCGATATTAGAAGGGGTTACAATATATAAGAATAAGAGTTAAGATATGTAAATTGCTAATTATGTTTAGAAATTCTAAATTATGTCACTTGTTATATTTAGGGAGCTTCTTAAAAAAACACACCTACAATAGTACTAGTGAATGTTCGTACCTAAAGACACTTCGTAAAAACTTATTTCTACAAAATAAATGAATTTTATTAGCTAATGTTGTCTGCTACAAATTTAAAGTCACAAATAATTTTCTAGATTTTTAAAAGGCCAACAAAAAAAATAAAAACATTAATGTTAAACTTTACATCATACCAAGAGAGAGAAAATACCGGGATTCTAAACCTTTACACACCCAAAACAGTGTTATTTTAGCCGCCTTACAACCTCATAGTGCGGAGGCGCACTATGAGATCCCCGAATCCTTCACAAAGAGCCTCATGGGTATCAAGTTTGGCGTTGCTCATCTCAACCGTCCAAAGCAAGAATTGAAATTCTTTTCCAAAACACTACCTCAGACCCAAATTGGTCGTCTCTTTTAAACGAGAAAAGTTTGTGTGTCAGATGGTTTTCAAGTTTCGGCATCGCGCATCGTGGTCGTCTGAAATTCGGACCAAATTTTAAAGTGTAAGAGGAGAGAGAGAGGGGGTGAAATATAAACCATCCAAAATATTTTTAATCGGCTGAAATATGTGCTCAAGCACCTTGTGCGGTACCCTAATTTGGAATGATTTGATGAATGCAAACCCCCAAACGCCCTCAATCAAATCCTCAAATTAATGATTCGAAACCCCAGGTGCAAAAAAGAAAAAAGAAGGACGAACACACCAATCTGGATCAAAGCAATACGAAAAAGAAAACAAAAGACAGAGAGAAGAGAGTAGTGAAAGACACACGCAGATATCTACGTATGTCAATTCGTACTAACCCGAAAGAGGAACGCCGTGGTTGATCACTTGGAAGAAACCCCAACGTTTCGCCGCGTCTCGGAGCTCGTCGACGATCTTTCGCCGGTGAGCAAGGGAGTTCACTTGAGAAAGATCAACAAGGGGAATTCCTTGATCTTTCGAACAATTTTGTTTCAGAGTAGACCGAGTTTCCGGCGTCTGTACGAAGAATTTAGGGATTGTTGTGATGCCAGAATCCGAGAGACCTTTCACACCCATTTTGGTTTCATCAAATTCTTTCACTTCCTTCGTGCGATTGTATTCGGCTGATGAACTGGTGGCTGCCATTTTCTTCAGACTCTGGCTGTATGTAATGGTTTACACACTTTGTATTTTTATTTGGGATTCAAAGGGAGAAGTACAAAGTGGTTGAGGAACATTACTTGTTCATGTCAACATTAATTTCTCAAAAATTTTAGTATACAGGTGTTAAAATTATAATATTTTACATTAAAAAATAAAGTAATTTCGTGTATTTTTTTTGTACTAAATTAAAGTACTCATCGTGTACTTTAATTTGGTGTAAAAAAATTCAAAAAACTATATACGGAACCACTTTATTTTTTATTTGAAACATTATAATTTTAGTACCTGAGTACTAAAATCTCTTGGAAAATTGAGCTTAAGTGTTTTTTTTTCTTTCTAATTTTGAACGAGGAAAAAATAAACCTATCTTCACTTTTAAGAAAGTACTCTCATATAATTGGTCATCTTTCTTTCTTTGGATGTTTTAAAAAATTACCTACCATTTTTAATTTGTTAAGTTTTTTATATTTAATATGGATCTTGTTGAATAGACTTCAATTATTTTTGTCAAATAAAGTTGTTAGAATGACAAAAAAATATTATAAATTATGAGATATAAACAATTTTTTGAGACATTAAAAAAGATAAAGATGGCCAACGATATGGAACGGAGTGAGTAAAGAATAATAATGTTGCAACACAAATTTGTGTCATTCTAGCTGGATTCCAAATCCCGCCCTTAAAGATAAAAACTCTTCTGATTTCTCGATTCAAACTTACTCTATGAGACTTGACCCTACTGCCATAAAATCTTAGAGTTGTCCCTGGAATGAAATCTAATAACGAGAATCGAAGCTAGAGATTAACCTAGTGATGGGGCTGCATATTTTTTTTTTTTTTTTGGTACAGGAAAAAATGGCTTTTTCTTTTTGTGACATCAAAGAACAGTAGCGGATAGATTTAAATACAGTAAGATATAAAATTGTTTAGTGAATGAACTTGGTCCTATTGTTGTAGTGTTTTGGATACTTGTCAATTGTCATGGTCTAAAATCCCTAAAATCATGACCCCTGGATTTATTCTAGAAGTCCGTGTTAGGTGGCAATCCCATTGAAAATTGGCCCATTCAAATACGTATTCTTATCGTAAAGTGGTAATTCAAATTGGGTACAATTTACATCAAAGTCATTAAGGCCTTGACTGAGTTTTTGTTTGATTTTAGCAAATAAATTTATTAAATGCTAAAATTATGATTGATTTTAATTAAAAAAGATTATAATCAATCATAATCTATTGAACTCATTTATTAAAATCAACCATAATTTTAAGTGGGGTCTAATTTAATTTGTTAAGAACTTGCTAATTTAAAATTGTGATAGCACTATAATAGACCCTAAAATTGGCTTTTAAACTATGTCCTAAATAGGCTCAGTTTTTCAAAAGATTTTAGCACTCAAGTGCTAAAATCACGATTTTTCAAATTGAAAAATGAAGTGGTTTTGTGTATCATTTTTCGATTTTTTTTCACCAAATTAAAATACTCCTCGTGTACTTTAATTTGGTGCAAAAAAAATTGAAAAACGATATATAGAACCACTTCATTTTTTGATTTAAAATATCAAGATTTTAGCATCTGGGTGCTAAAATCTTTTGAAGGCTATTTATAAACACAACAATGTAAGTGGGTCTTCCATTCCCCCCCTCCATCTTCTCCTTCTCTCTTTCTCTATCTTCTCCTCACTTCTAACTCCCTTCCTAAACTTAACTAATGTGGTGGGGGTCATCCTTAGAAGTTTCTACAGATAGCCCATTGAAAACTATAATTGATCAAATGATTGCTAAATATCAACAGTCTCACCTAGAAGCTTTTTTAAAAGCCCATTATGGATGTCCTAAATGGTCATCTGAAGTTGGTTAGTGTGAAGGCAATAGCTAAGGCTTAAGCTTATATGTTTTTGTATTCGTTTAGCTTGTAGTGAATCAAAAGAGAGAGATACATGAGAGAATTTTGTGAGGCAATATTGTGAGTGCGAGTGCGAGTGTGATTTGTAATTCTCCTCAAATATAGTAAATATGCTAGCCCCGTGTACGTACCCTTGTGTACATACCCAATTTTTGGGGAACCACGTAACTTCTGTGTTGTGTGATTAATTGAGTTTGGTTTGCGTGTGTTTGATTTCATGGTGCCAATTTGCACCACAAAGGGTATTAAAGCGTGTGCAGTGAGAGGTACCCAACATAAAAACCAAATACACAATTATCTCTATTATTGGTGCTTGTTTAATCGGAAATTTTTTTTGAGCCAAAATTCTATTAGGGCTTCACCAGACGATTCGAACTCCATCAAACCCACCTCAATCGGAGGTCTTTACGGTCAGCACGCGCCGCCCAAAGCTTATGCGTGCAAGGTGTGTTAGATTCACTCTCAGTGTGTTGTTCACGCGCTGGTCAAGGAGGAAGAAGGCTGACATCATTCAAAATGATGTCGTTCCATAGTGACAGCTTGTCACGGAGCCACGTGGATGCCATGTTAACAATTTTACTGACCTATCATGTGACACGTCTGCACCTGAGTCCATTCAGCAAATGAGTTAGCAAACTGGTATTTGACCAAGTTTGACTGAAATACTGCATCATTTAGCAGTTCATCCAAGATATCTAGGTTCAGCATTCAAAAGGGGTCAAAAAGGTTTTTGGCCGGTTCAGTACCATCTTAAGGAAGTCAGTAGCTATATGAACCAATTCCAGGCAAAATGTGTCTAATTGATGTTTCGGATCCAACTCAGTGCTTGGTTTTCCGTGATTCAAATTTGAAGTTGAAGATCAAAGGGTTTGTTAGTGCAAAAAACGTGTTTTCAACTTTTTCAGGCATCGAATATTGATTTTGATGGAGTGTAAAGACTTCATATGGTCGAAATACCAAAAGAGGTTGTTGGAGTGGGTAAAATATGATTACCCTAGTAGTAGGCATAGCACGTGCCCTAATCAATCAGCATGAGAGGGTGAATAGCTCGGCACCACATAGGAAGTCCTTAAGCCCTATGCCGAGCTGGTTTGGCTACGAATAAGGCTAGATTAATAAGAGTGAACTAATAAGTCAGGATGCACTAGCTCAGCGTGGAACATAAAGAGATGCTGCTTGACCGACCAGGTGACTAAAAATAAGACGCGTCCCAAGCGTAGGACTCTTGACCGGTGTAGCACAATAAATCTGGAAGTACCGGAGTTGAACCACAGAGACGGCTAACAGTGTTTGACTCAAAAGTGTAGAGTTTTAGTTTAATTGGCTATCAGGTAGCCACCCTTTGATCTGATGAGATTTATGTACTAACTACTAAGTTAATTTAACTGAATGCAAATTAATAAAGAGAGCACAACTGAGGGAACCCAGCGTCCACGACTAACCTAACCGATGTTTACTCGGGCCACAATTCCTCTTTTACTGATTCTAGAATAAGAGAAAGGCTTCCTAACAAATGCGCACCACCTATCACCAGATTCCGCACGCATTTGGATTTCAGCGATGCCTGGGTTTTGTTTGTTAGAAAAGTTTCTGTTTCCTAAAATTGCCCGAAAATTAAGTTAATTCGGCCCCGAGGTGAAACATTGATTAGTCTAAACGTGCGGCGCCTTCGCCCCGCAGCCGCAGTAAAAAAGACTACTCACTCATGCTTTTATTAAACGCAGCAATAATATTAACTCTAGATCTAAATATGCTTCAAACAATTGAACTAAATAAAACATGATACTTAATGTTTGCAACGAGAGAACAAATGCGAAGAACAAGAAATCAAAACTGGAAATCCTGAAGAACTTGAATTAAACTTGAATCTGAAATAATCCTGAAAATAGCCGCAAAAGTTAAGAAAAATAAAACCTAAGTTATGAATGAATGGATCCCTAATTTCGAAGTTATAACGGGTATTTATAGTAATCCCCTTTAATTTACAATTAAAATTCTAAAACAAAAAGGAATTAGACCCGCATACGACTCAAAACGCCGTTGTTCCAAAGCCAAGATAAGCTCTCGGTAGGGCTACACCAAAAGTGGTGTAGCCCTACCTAACCCATTCTAGGCAAAGTTAAGCCCGCGGTAGTGCTACACCACTTTTGGTGTAACGCTACCTAACCCATTAACTCTCAATTTGACTGTTGACCACCCTTTGACCGGTTGACCTTCTAAGCCGCTCGGTAGCGCTACACCCATTTTGGTGTAGCGCTCGTAGACCTTCTGTTCACTTCCTGGACCTTTTGTGCCAATCTTGAGCGCTCCAAATAATTAGTGTAGCGCTCTTGACGGATTATGATCACTTTCACGCGAAGTCCACTTCAACACTTAGCCTCCTCAGCCTTTCTCACTCTCGGTCTACGTTCATGCCTTCCCAACAACTCGATTTAGCGCAAAAACACCTCTTTTCCTTGCGAATTAAGCACAAACACAAAATCCAACCACGGGCACACATTAAATGGATAATGAGGATTAAAAACACGAAAACCGTGCTAACTCTATCCTACTTAGGTGCTCAAAAGCAAGCTTTCCACGCGCCTATTAGATGCCCCTGATATGGCCGAGCTAGGTAGGCTACGTGTATAGCCTAAAACATAAAGTGAACTACTAAAGCACTTTATGGTCTCAAACAAGCACCAAAGGTCTGGTGTGCTTTGTTTTCTAGTCGTCTGACTGCTCTTGGATTTCACAATAGTTTATCAAACACTTCATTGTTTGTTAAAGCTTGTGGTTCAGATCTTACATATGTCTTGATCTATGTAGATGGCATTATAGTCACTGGCAATAATTCTTCTTTTTATTTCCTTTTTCTAGATCAACTGAAAAGTAAGTTTACTTTAAAGGATTTGGGTGACCTGCACTATTTTCTGGGCATTGAAGTGTTTAAGGATACATCTGGCTTGTTTCTTACACAAAAGAAGTATGATTTAGAACTTCTTACTAAAGTAGGCATGATCGACTGTAAGCCTAGTTTGTCACCTTATTCCACTAAACCTGTTGTATCTCCTACATCTTCCACTCATTTTTCAAATGTGCAGCTTTATAGATCTATTATGAGTTTATAGATCTATTGTGGGCTCTTTGTAATACTTAACTCTCATTAAACCAAAGATTTCCCATGCTGTGAACTCTGTTTGTCAGTTCTGCATGCACTAACCCACTCTAATTTTTCTACTGTTAAAAGAATTTTGTGTTATGTAAAAGGTTCTCTACATCAAGGCCTTCATTTTTCTCAGTCTTCTCTATTTCTTACTGCCTACTTTGATGTTAAATAGGCTGGAAATCACACAGATAGAAGGTCAACTTTAGGTTTTTGTGTATTCTTGGGGGAAAGTATTGTCTCTTGGAGTGCCAAAAAATAACCTATTGTTGCTCGATCAAGCATTGAGGCAGAATATAGGGCTTTAACTCATACTACTGCTAAGTTAGTGTGGCTTCAACAACTCCTCAGAGATCTACATGTTCCTTTAGATGGTATTCTTATGGTTTTTTGTGACAATCTGTTTGCAATTGGCTTGGCTTCTAACCCTATCTTCCATGCTCGCCCTAAACACATTGAGGTGGACTATCATTTTGTACGAGAGAAAGTTGTGGCTAAGCAAATATCAATTTACACATTAGTACAAATACTCAAACTGCAGATCTGTTTACTAAACTACTCTCTACTGCACGTTTTCAAGCTCTTACTTCCAAACTTAGTGTTCAAAGGTGCAAGGGTTGCTAGTCCCAAGGGACAGCAGAGCACCCGCTTTCGACCTTTGAAATATAAGTTAATTGTCATTTGATTAGAACCCGCGAAGCAGATTACTATATAAGACTTGTACTCGCTGCCATAAATCTTAGATCCACCCCTCGAACGGAACCCTATAATAAGAATCAAAGGCAAATTAGTCTAAAGTCTACAAACAGCAATCCCTTGGGACATTTAGCCCAGCTTAAGTTTTTTTAAGGTCTAGCGTCTATTAATTTAAAAGTATTAACTTGTAAGATCCATTAACAGACAAAAATGCTCCTCATGGTGAAGGTATCAGAAAAGAGGAGAGAGCTTCACGAAGACGCAGAGGCCACGAAACACGTCAAGAAACACGATGCTTGCAAGTAGAGGTTCTTCCATTTCCTCCGTTGGCGGCGACGCTGTCCTGCTGCTACGGAGGTTCTTTCATCTTCTTCTTGGTTCAGTAACACAATGGGAGTAGCGCTTCTTCCATTTCCTTCGTTGGCTGCGGAGGTTCTTTTGTCTTCGTCGTGGTTCAGTAAGCTAGGGCTCAAAATTTCTAACATTTTTATTTCGACGCATGCGCTCTGAGGGAGGAAGAAGAAGAAGGTATAATCTAGTGTGGGTCCATCTGGGATGAGTTTTTGTTGCCGAGGTGTAAGAAATTGCCTAGATGGTAGAGATTTGATTGGCTGGAGGTTGAAAGGAATTTGAAAATTTTGATATTGAAGTGACAGTAGTAGTTGGGAAATGGGAGTTAGGTAAATGGGTGTTATCTTTAGATGAGATATCCTTATTTCTATCTTTGTTTTTTAGTAAATACTCGTACAAATTAAAACTATTTTAATAAAGATGTTATTATCTCATGCTTTATTTGTTAATATACGTAAATTGTATAAGATGAGATATTGGTATCTCTAGCTTTGTGTTTTTAGAATAATATGAGATATTGGTATCTCTACCATTAAAATAATATACGTTCAGATTCTAAATGATATATTTTGTCTTTTGAAAGAGGAAAAAAGTCAAGAATAAGTCCTCTTTTTTTTTTATTGTTGGTTTCTAGAACAAGTTGGTGGAGTATTTGATTACTTATTGTAACTCCTTAGTTATATTTACAAGTATTTGTTAACTAAATGTACATTCCCTTGTTTCGCATTAAGTTTTTGTCACTTATTGGTTTCTCTCGACGAGAAAAAAAATGATAGCTGAGATACCATGATAGCTGAAATACCATAATCTCACTTTATTTTTACTGCTGAGATATTATTATTTCTTGTTTTTAACTGAGATATCATTATCTCTCTCTTTTTTTGGAATGGGATACTATTTGTTTTTGTATATATAAAGACTGAATTAGTTGAGATATTATTATCTCTCGCTTAGTTTTCTAGATAGAGTGAATGTCTCACACAAATTACTTTTTATAAATACAGACTATACACGATATAAAGATTTTTTTAATTGAGATATCATTATCTCTTGCTGTATTTTTTGTAGATACGGAAACCATTTCACTTGAGAAAATGTTATCTTTGGCTGAGATATCGTTATCTCTAGTTTTGTTTTTGAAGATATAAAGACTGTTTTAACTTAATACCACTATCTCATACTATATTTTTTAATGTATAGAGGTTGTACAAGGTGAGATATAGTTATCTCTGCTCTGTTTTTATAGATACAGAAACTGTTTCAATTGAGATACCGCTGAGGTGTCGTTATCTCTTTAATTGTTTTTAGATAGAGACTATTTTTATCTCATGTGATGTTATAGTAGAAACAGAGACTGTTCAATTGAGATAACATTTATCTCTTGTTTTTTTTTTTGCAGATACAGAGATCAATAGTGATATTTCTTAAAAACTTTTTATATATACATATTGTTTTAGTTTTAGCTGAGATATTGTCATCTCATGATTTATTTTACAAAGATAGTTATTTTTTTAATGTTATTTGGTAAATACAGAGAAGAAAATGCAAAAAATACAAGCACAGATACCTTAATTTTTTGCTCTCACAGATTTTAGTAAGTTGAGATGTTTTTCGAATATGCTTTCACGCTCGCGATCACACACACACGAAAATTATGGAACTTAGCTTTGACGTAGGAGTATATTCTCTTTTTCTTTGCTTTTTTGTGCTCAGTCTTGAATGTACCAAAATCTAGTGTGAATGTGTGATCATACACAACAGTTTTTAGACTCAAAAGGTTTTGCACTGCTTAAAGTCTAATGAGACCACTTCTCCCCTTCCCAATAAGCATTTTGCTTTTTCTTATTTCCAAGCACCGACTAAAGACAAGTGAAGTTTTTCCACCCACAATTTGAAGGCAAAAAAAATCTTTGGCCTTTACTGGAATAGTTGCAGATTCCAAAAGTCTTTTTTTCATCTTCTTCGTTGTTTGATTGTTTTTGTCGGAAGCACTTCGCCAGTGATCGATGACCATCGTCCTGCTGGCCCCTCTCTATTTTCTAGTAGCCCTTGTTGAAATTGGGACTTGGGAGACTAGATCTGCACCAGAATCGCATGATTGGAGCATGTCTTGTGTTTGTCGTCTTCAATTGTGCTCGTCGGAGCCTCGCCGAACTTCTACAGTCCAAGCTGGAGCTTCGACTGTCATTGGCGACCATTATCTGCACCAACTTTTCGTCAATCCTACCATGCTCGCTCTGTGTGTGTGCGCGCGCGCGTGTTATGTATTGATTGAAATGATGGGGTATTTTGGGAATGCGCGTGCACAAGAAGATTGGAGGAGTTGCAAAACTGTTTGATGTACTAATTATGATATTGATTCCATAACTAGTCCTTTTCGGCAAGGCGCCCAAGAATCAAACCCATGGATTAACCTGGGTTTTCCTCAATGTTTTCTCAAACCGATAACTGAGTCTCATTTATCGATGAATTTTCATGGTCCTATCCTTGCAAATAAGTTAAGATGAAGGACAGAGGTGTAATTTGCTATACACCAGCCGCCCTAATAGTCATCAATCAATGATTGACAACAGCTTCGATCCTTTTCTTCTTGTTTTTTTACCCGAAATAATGACTTTTTCTTTTTGTGACATCAAAGAACGATCGCGGGTAGATTTTCTCTGTTAAATAAAATATAAAATTATTTAGTGAACGAACTTGCTCTTTTCTTCAGTGGTGTCCCTGTTATGGAATACTAGTTGAAATAACGTTTCATGTCGTCTAAAGTTTTGCTTCTATTTTGAAGTCACTGTTTTGGTATTTTGGATACCTTGTCATTATTGGGGCATGCAAGGAGTGAGCTCACTATATGTGTGTGTAGTGAATTCTTTCAACCGTTTTATTTGATATGAACGGTCCTGATAAAATAGAGTTAAAGTAAATATAAATGTTTTTTAAAGTGTAAGATGATCCGGACTGTTAATTTCAGATCGATCAACCAAGAGAACTCATTACACACCTCTTGGATAGGGAATCACGACCCGTCGATTTATTTCTAGAAGTCTATGTTAGGTGGCCATCCCAATAAAAATATTAATAATATTATGGATACACCAAATTTGCACCCCACATGCATATTAAGGTAATGTGACAGATAAAAAAAATCTCATCATTTTAGGTGGACCACACATTAGACTTCTCTTCATACACATCACCTTATTTTGTATGAGGGATGCAAGTTTAGTGTACCCGTATCATTTTCTTAAAAATATGCCTAACGTGGAGCTATTTTTATCATTTACCTAATCTTATCATGGAGAAATTGGTTAAAGATTTCCATCAAAGCGAAAGATGATGTGAAATGATTGATTGGGCTGCTATAAATAGTTAGGTAAATAAAACACCAATCCCTCATCTTAATTTATTTACAATAATAGGTCCCTAAAACTTGATCTATACATAGAGCCCTCAGGTATCAGTTTTATTCATTCACCCCGACATTTCGGGGGTGTTTCAATAATAATGAGCATAATTAGTCCTAGAATCTGGATTCTAAAATGTCGATTATAGTGGATTTTAAGCTATAACAAAAGTATGTAAAAGAGTTTCGATAATGAGCAGAATAAATATTGCAAAAGGTTAGCGGGTGACTTTCAATTGGGCACCAAACAGCAGCTCCGCAGAGGATTTTTTGAATCTTGCATTCTCAAGTTCATTTTTCATTAATGCATTTTAGCAGGATTCATTCTAGAGTTGGCTCCCAAACACTGAAAATGATAAAAATGTAAAATGGAATAAGAGGGTAGCCAAACACCCCCATCATATTCATCTTCACCATCGTTGCCTTTAAGTGATTGTAGATAACCAAATTTGGCATTTCGAATATTTAAGCTCCCGCCTTGCATGAATCCCGATGATGAAACGATTCCATATTTCCATATGCTTTGATGAAGACCAAAGAGTCTTACGAACTTTGTGAAACTCTTAATTAGTAATGAAGGAACAACTTAGAATTAGCAATGTGAGTGTTGTATGTCGACGCTTATAACATGTTTTAAACTTAGTGGCTCCTATGAACTTTGTAGTAGTTTGCTTTGGACCCACTTTCTATAAACAAAACTTTGTGCCTTTTTCTTTTAGTAGTTTTAGTTTAGTTTAGTTTTGGAAATAGAGGTAATGAGTGGAGAGAGATAGGGAGAGAAATGATGATAATGATTGCCTAACAAAAATAAAACTAAACTAAACCATGAAACGAACAAGGCCTTTATTTTTATGCTTGGATTACACTACACTAGCTCTAAGAGGGATTGCATACGTCTCTAGGCCCTCTCTTCCTCAGCTTTCTTAGCCAAGCCTCAGAGGACCCCTTCCGTTAGACTTAACCAACTGATTGTCTAAGCAATGTGTAGTAGATCAACCTCTCACGTTATTGCCCGTGTATGTATTGGACCTCGCTAATCCTATATGCATGGGCTTTTCTTCCTACTTGGATGGCCGTGGTCAAATCCACACTTGTCTCAATGGGTCTCATGGAGGCGGCATATGGCCCCCTCCATCAAGAGTATCGCACATTACTTGAGTATTGTGAGCTTACTTGCACGACTCTATCACATGTCGCGCAAACATTCATGCCACGCTTTATTGCAGGGTTGGATGGTCAACTCTTGACGTGGTCAAAATTCTCCAAAACACTTGCCTTCCCCGCAATGTTGATCTCTTTTCCTATCAAGATTGTTCCCTATCTATACAAGTTGAGTTTATGAAAATTGCCGAATGCAAAGTATTTTCACTACTCGTACATTACTCATAGGATTTTATCACAAAAATCTGAATTTAAAGATAAAATATGTAACCCGTATCAATTAATTAATCACACATTGCAACAAATATTACACAGATCGTCATAATGACATTGTTCCTTCCGCACCCATTTAAATACACACACACATAGTGAGTTGATATCAAATGCATGTTTTCATGGAATACAACACAAAAATTACTCGTTCAAATTTTGATCTTATCAATAAGAGACTTGCTATCCAATCCCTTGCCATAGAAATTTTCATAGAACTCCTGCGTCGTGAAATCACGATAGATGGCTGGTTTTTCAGGTGTCAACAACTCTGGCAAAGGTCCGTAGTATCCAGATCCTTTCCACTTGCAAAGATTGAAGAAAATGACTATGGAGATTCTGGGTTCCCTGTTAGAGTTGGCTAACACGCGGTGTTGCACACTTTTGTACTCGCCATTGGAGGCTATCTGCAAAAGCATAGAGTTACTATAAATTAATTAAGCGTTAATACTAAAATGACTACATTTGCGAGGTAAAGTTTTGGTGTCACGTGATGAAGAAAATGAAAACAAGTAGACGTGACAAACAAAGAAATGATCAGATAGATGTAATGATGGAGAGAGAAAAAATCCGGTGGCATACAAATCACACAACCACAAAACGGGGAGGACAAAATAGTCACATTTAGTAGATTTCGATAAACGGGGAGGACACTGGATTTTTGGGACCCATGGCATAACATATATCCAATCACACTCTCAAGTTGTTACCTTATATACTCTGAAAATTTATTGGGTGCTCTATGGGACCTATAATTAAATCTCTGAATCTGTAGAAATATGTGGTTGAGAAATATTTAGAAAAATGATAAATATTTAATTTTTAATTTCTGATCGGTAAATATTTGGTCGTTTTGGCTTCTTTGGGTGATTTTCTTTTACCATCGGGATGGTGGCCCAGCGGTGGAGGCATATCCCCTTCCCTGCTTTATCCCAGGTTCAACTCCCAAAAAAGAACAAAGTGGCTTTGTTCTCCTGTCTCCCCTAGGAGGCTCTTGGACCTCTGCCCAGGTGTATGATAAACACTGCTGGTACTCGATGGCTAAGTCATTTCCTTTGGGTTGGGTTAAATTGAGCCGGTAACTAGTTTCCCCGAAGCCCTTGCCTAACGGTGCAATGAAGCCTCCACTATAGCACTGTTTTTTTCTTGTTAAAAAAAAGGGGTCATTTTCTTTTCTTTTTTTTATTATAAAAAAATACAGTATTATATCAGTATAAATAAGTAAAGCACTATACATACATTTGATAAATTTTGTTCAGTGCGATCAAGTGACCCAACTTGTTGCACTATGTGGCTCCTAGGGCTCCACCGCACCGTGTAAATGATACTTAGGGGGTGTTCCAATAAAAAAAAAAACTAGTTTTAGTTTAAATGAAAAACTACTTCATTCCACTAAACAAAACCCCACAAAAAACTAACAAAACAACCACTTCATTCCACTAACTTAAAAAAAATCAAATCATTGCACAATCAAGTACATGTACTTTAATCATGTAAAATTACGAATTTGCCCTCCCTTCAAAAAAAAAGAGCAATAGTTGTTTGGGTAAAAGGGTAAATTTGTAATTTCATAACACAACTAAAAAAATCAAAAAACCAAAAACTTGTTAGTGGAACAAGTCAGTTTTTTTAAAAAACTAAAGATCACAAAAAACTAAAAAACTACTTATTGGAACACCCCCTAATACCCTGTCTTTTTGCCAACAAAAATTGTGTTACCTGAAGGAAATCTCCAACGTTAATTATCAATCCTCCATGCAAAGGCTTGACATCCACCCACTCCTCACCATGCTTAACCTGCAACCCCTGTACCTGATTCTGCAACAACACCGTCACAATCCCAGGATCCGTATGCGATGTAATCCCCACCGTCAGATCAGGCTGTGGACAATAAGGGTAGCAGTGGCCCACAAGAACCCTAGCATCTGAAAAAGTAGACTCTTTGAATTTTCCAGCTTCCAATCCTAACCCTTCAGACAACAGCCTCATCACACAATCAGCCACCTTGGTGGCTTGTAGGTCCCACTCCACCACCTCCCTCCGGCACACAGCCGGAATATCATCCGCCGGGGCTGGCTCCGGCGACATCCACACTTGCAAAGAGTCGTGCCAGCACGCCGCCTTTGCTCTGTACAAGTCGTTGTTGCTCGCGTACATGACGCCGCGTCCCTCCTCTCGTACGTAGTACTTTGATTTCTCCTCGGTTGGCTGTTCGTGAAATGCTTTGATGGCGGCAATTGTCTCGTCAAGTACCTGTTACGAACAAATTTTACCAGATGAGCTATAAAATTATTGTTACTACTTAGGGTGTTTTGGCAAAGAGAAATACTTATTCATGAATGCGGCAGAGCGCAAACAGAGAGTTTGTGCTATGCAGATCTCGGCCGTCAATCCTGAGATTCAACGGCTCTGAGTAGTACATTCTCTCTCTCCTCCTTAAATGCACTGTAGATGAAAAAAAAATTGTACTGATCAGAGCCGTTGGATTCCAGGATGGAAAGTCGAGATCCGGAGAGTTTGTGCCGCATTTATGAATAAGCATTTCTCTTGGGAAAACAATTGAGTCGTCTTATTTTTGTCTTTATTATTATTTTTTTTTTTGCATTTGTGAGTCATCTTATAATGAATTTTAAAAATAAAAAAAAAACGGTTCATGTAGCAAGCCAAACCACCCTGAAATTGGTTTTTGGTATGTATGGCCATATGGAATATTATTCCAACAATAAACTCGAATAATTCAACTTTAACAAAAATCGATTCCAGAAATACCGATACGGGTACACCATGGTTGATCACTTGGAAGAAACCCCATGTTTTCGCAGCTTCTCGGATTTGCTCCACAATCTTTGCCCTATGGCTGTCCGAGTTTATGCTAGAGAGATCGATAACGGGTATTCCAGTGGACGTCGACGAGGATTTGAGACTGCTAAGAGTTTCCGGTGGGTGTACAAAGAACTTAGGGATGTCGGTGATGCCGGAATCGGACAGACCTTTAACACCCATCTTTGATTCATCAAACTCCTTTACTTCTTTCATCCGGTCATAACCGGCAATCGCACCGGCGGCTGCCATTTTCCTCCGCCTCTGCGATTAGTGTGTGGGTCGTTATAGTTGTGCACGCCTCCAAACATTATAATTATGATATACATGGGCGTGACTCTTGTTTGGTAAAGCATCCCATCAGCCTTACTATTTTGATCAAATAGATATTTTGATGAGTTAAAGTGGAAAAAATAATCTAAAATCAATTTTAATAAATATTTGGCTAATTTGAAAATTTTATAATTTTGCTACAGTAACTCGGTATTTGGGTAATATTATCGTTCACAGGCTACCGAATAATTTAATAATTTTCCTTCCCTGACTTGCTATCCACTCTGTCCACCTAAGCCCATGCTAGCCCCACCACTCTTTTTCTTTCTACCCCCTCTGTTTTTTTAATATTTGCTTATTCATTAAAGTACTCCACTTGCACAACTCCCCAATTGAATAATAATATTTTAAGAAAAATGTTTTTTTAATGAGACTTGAGTGGAATAGTAAAGTTTGAATAGAGAATTTGATTTTGTGAATTTTTTGAAAAGTGGCTTGCTAATTTATAAAAAATATTTTTGGCTTTATTCAAAAAAATTTGAGTTTTGACCACAATTTTATACTCGTTAGATTCGTCTCGTCGAGAGGAATCCATAAACCACAAAATCTTGACGAGAAACTAACAAATGGAAAAAAAAATTGAATAAAGACAAAACAAAAAAACCAATAATCTAGTTTTTACTTTTAGGCCAAATTAGGCCTAACATTTCTTTCCCGGCCCTTTCCGTTTCTCAAAGCAACCAACACCGGAAACAATAAAAACTAATTAGTGCGTGAACAGTACCGCACCATACAGCACCAAATTTGGTGCGGTACTGTAGCAAAAATAATTTGATGAGTGAAAATAGAAGGGCTGATATAAGGTGTTTTTGGGAGTTTGGCTCCCTATTTTAAGGGGCATGTTTTTGGGAGTTTGGCTCTCTATTTTAAGGGGCTTGATGAGAATGCCCTACAAAGTACAAAGGCAGAGCTATATTTTTTGGCAGAGCTATAGGGTTGGTGGCAAAAAAATAAAAAATGAATGAGGTCAATAAACTAATCTTCACTTTTAAGAAAGTAAGAAATAATAATGTTTTCAATAATAAACTTATCTCGATTTCAAATCCTGTCATCTACTTAAAAAAACTCCTCTCTTATATTTCTATTCAAATTACTAAAATTATTTAGACGATATGGGAGACTCTTTTTTTGAGGCGTGTAACAATTTACCGCCGACTCCAAAAAAAAAGGGGAAAAAGCACTGATCCAAAAAACGTGTAAGGTTAGTTCTCTCTCTCTCTGTCTCTCTCGAAACCACAAGTTGTATGAAAGTGTCTAAATTCTCAAACTGTATGAAAGTACCTAAGCTCTCCAAATCCTATGAAAGTGACTAAACTTTTAAAACCCTAGGAAATCATATAATACCCTAAGTTCCTAAATCCTAAAACTTTAATGAAAGTGCTTAAACCTCTAAAATCCTATGAAAGATACTAAACTTTAAATCCATATGATACTTTAAGTGCATAAGCAAAAAAATCCTAATGAAATTGCCTAAACCTCCAAAATCCTATGAAAGAGCATAAACTTAATTAATACCCTAAGTGATTAATTAAATCCAAAAAAGAGCGATTGCCTAATGGTAATTAAAAAAGAGTGACTAAACTTAATGGTAATAAATATTTGCTTTCTTATCTTAATAGTAATTTACTCTTTTTTGAGTAGAAGTAAGAAACCTTATCTACCATAACTTAAGAAGTAGAGAATTAATGAGAATCGAACCCAGGTTTAGTTCCCGTCTTTGATTTTTTATTTTTTATTTTAACACGGAAATGGTTGTCATTTTCGTGTCCACAAAGAGCAGTAGCGGGTAGAACTTTTTTGCTAAAATAAAAGTATACAAAATTATTTAGTGAATGAACTTGTTCTTTAGGAAATGAAATTCCTCTTTTTTTTGTTAGGGTGTCGCAGGGGTGTTTTTTTGTATATAAAATTAATTTATCCAGTAATTAATTGACACGTAATTGAGAATGTCAAACGTTGGCGGCTCGTCGTTAATGAAAGGAAGTTTTTGGCAGTTAAAAGTCAACAGCTAAGTAAGGAAATTGACTTTGAAGCCTCACTTTAGACTGCTAAATGCATGAATTACACATGTAATCATGTAAAACAAGGCAGTTGAAAATTGAGACATGCGGAAGAAGTAGTGCAAAACTGTTATTCCTTAAAACTTATCATATAATTTGTTTGAATAACCGTACAGGTTCAAATTCGGTATCAATACCCCCACGTCTGGGTATCTATACCAGAAGATTCTGTTTTTTTTTTTTTTGTTGTGCACCGGGATCTATACCAACAGGTTCTATTTTTCTGATGTACGTCTGGCATTGATACCCAATTTCTGGGTATCTATACCATATGGCTCTAGACACCAAAATTGCTCTGAGTATTTTTTCAACCTTTGGTTGTCTCAGACCATCTTCAAATGTTTTGTTAATTTAAAATCTTACTTATTGCCAACCTCATTATTGATCGGGTAGTTTTCTTGGCCCTTGATTGACCTCTGATCGAGTGGTTTGACAGTGCATTTGCCTTATTCATCAAATACACTTCATAACATGTTGAAAGTCTTGTTCTAAATAAATCCATGTACTGTTGGTTGTTTACTCAAAATCCCGTGATATTTGAACATATTCTTGGACACAACACATGTGATGAAATTAACGTGAGGGACACGCACCACATTGAGTCGGTTTGACGCTTTTGACAAAAGTTGTGATGTTTGGAAAGAAATACGATCATTGAATATGTTTTGATGAATAAATTGTATATCTTATATATTATTGCAGGATGACTTTTCATGAGGAGGACTCTCATCATGACAAGTGGTGCGATTTGGTTGGGTTGTTATAGAATATTTAGGCAATACATGTGACACTCTTATTATTCACATGATTTGGAAAAATAACGATAAATAATATTACTCACATACATTATTTTATGTGAGTTTGAAGGGGGTTCTTTCCTAATCCTCTCAATCTCACATGAATGTCCATTTCTTAAGGATCGTCTTTTGGTTGGAAAGGAACCAATTGGCATTGTAAACAAAGATTTTTCGCTCTTATTCTCTGGTATCATCGTACTACTAATTTTTATAGGGCCGTTCTTTCAAGTTTCAACTTTCCGGTGGTATGAATCACTTTCAGGTGGAAGATAATAATAAAAGACATTTCCCCCCCGTCATTTGGCAGGTTGGAGAGTTAAAGGAAGTGTGAATCCACAACGCTAATTGTCACGCCCTCGAAATTCAATGGATAATACAGCAAGAAATTCCACGTGGACGGTCAACAAGTTCACAGGCCACGTCAAATTCCAAGTTATTTGATAGTCAAAGTCAACATCAACAGGTACAAAAGTCTATGCTTGCCCATTTCCTACACTAAAATACACAAGTCTTAAAGTTATTACAAACCCAAGTCAAAAGATTTAATATGTATGAGTTACAAAATCATCTCTTCAAAATGATAAACTCAAGATGATGAGGTAACTCCTCTTTAAGCTTTCAAAAGATGCATGCAATCACTTCATGCACACACAAGTCATACTCCGTGCTGGGTACTTGAAAAATGATAGGTTGAGCTCACTAGCCCAGTAGAGAAACGTCTACCAAAACTAAACACAATGAAACATGGATGCAAGATGAGACATGAGGATGAAATCTAAACAAGATGACCAAGATTTAACAAGAGTCCAATGAGGCACATACAAGCCCATAAATCCCTTGTTATCACCCAAGTGTACCCGTAGTATACCCGATATGTGTTCTCTCTCATAAGTGTCTAATTCATCCGTTATGTCGTGTCAACCATTTTATTTAAGTTAGATCTTAAGAAATTCCTCGCGACACGTCCATAGGACGGCCCAAGTATCATTCCGGGCTATCTTTCGACCCCGTATAATCTTCCCCTTGGCCAAGGCATAATTCCTCGCGACACGCTCGTAGAACGGCTCGAGTATCATTTCGGGCTACCTTTCGGCCCCGTATCAAGAGTTTCAAGTTCTCATTTCAATTCACGTTCATTGGTTTCACACAAGTGTCATCATACCACTCATACCTCGAATCGTCACCCAAGTTCACGCATTTCGTCAAAAATCTTCAATTCACGTAGGTGTCGTGCAAAAATCAAACCGAGTCACCAATTATACTAGGATAGGCTAGGGACGAGTTATTCAACGAGTTTTGAGGTATAAGAGATGATTACGCCAAGTAATAACACGAACAAGCGACCGAAATCGACGAAAACAAGTTTTGGTGAAGTGAAGGGGGGAGTGGATTGATCCACCGTGAAAGTGGATCGATCCACTCATCGATCCACTGTGGGAGTGGATCAATCCAAAATAAGAGTGGATCGATCCACTTTGGTCCGGGGCAAAACAAAAGGTTGTGGATCGATCCGGGTGATGAGTGGATCGATCCAGAACAAGAGTGGATCGATCCATTATGATCCGTAACTCCATCAGAAGGTTCTGGATCGATCCAACCCCAAAGTGGATCGATCCAAAAACCTCACGAACAAATTTTTGACAGCAACAAGGGGATTTCAATGGGTTCCAAACCAAACCAAACATGTTTATGATAAAAAAATAATACCACAAGCTACAAGAGGGTATTGCAAGAACTAGTTTACATCAAACAACAACAACAAGCATTAATCAACATCCAATGAAATCCATGGAGCTTGAAAATGGATTTTTCAAGAAAATAAGAGGGATTGAACAAAGATGAGTATGATCAACACATCACACATCTCAAAACACTTAGTAATGGTAGAAATCTCCCCACCTCAAGGTTTAGAAGCTTGTGAATGAAGGATGAGCAAAACCCTTGCTTTCTCTCCAATACTCCAACCGAATCTCCTCATTCCGGAGTGAAATGAACCAAACCCGGGCTTCCAAACACGCGTAGGAGTCTAGTATTGGTGAAGGTTTTGAAGGAATTTGAGGTTTTTAGGTGAAATTTATGGAGAAGATGAAGAAAATGGAAGAAGGAGTAGAGAGGGAGAAAGAGGGGCTGTGGAGGAAGAGAGAGGTGTGTGTGTTATGAACAAAAAATCAGCCATATTGTTGTATATACACCCCATTTGATGCACAACACCCCCCTAAGTTTCAAATGCATTTTAAAACACCCCAAGCATAAACTATCATCAAATTGACCCACTTTACTCTAATTTCAATTCCTCACAATTCCTCAACTCTTTTATTTACTTATTTATTATTATTATTATTATTATTATTATTATTATTATTATTATTATTTTTTTTTTTTTTTTATTATTATTTAAATAATAACTAAATTAATTAAAATCTACGGGTTTCTACACTAATACTCAAGTCCAAACATCAAGCATGGTAAGGAAGAGTGCCTCACACACAATGTAATGCCTTTGTTTTCTTATGTTTTTTTTTCTATAGTTGATCATTTCTTGGTAATTGTGAAAAAATTGACTCAAAAATCGTATATTTATAGGTTATGGCAATTTCGTGGTGACAATTGATTGGGCTAGGTTGTATGCTGTAATTAATTAAACTTCTGTTTATTTTCATGTGGGAAGTTTTTTGGTTTAGTTTGTACTTGATTTTTCTCAAATGATAATCAAATGAATTTTTGTTTTTTAATCCAAATTTCTTCAGTTTTGTTTATATTTAAAACTACACTGTTCAAAATGTTGGAGTTCTTTTATATTCCCCTATTTATTATAATGTTAGTGATTTATTCAACCCTTTTAATGCATTATTATCTATTATAGAAAGCGTGATTATTTCATATAATAATTAGAATTTGCTAAAGAGAAAGTAAGCTATTATGACGATAGAGAAATACAAATGGAAAACTTGTTATCTTTGTTTTAAACAATTATAGTAGCAAAGAATGCAAAGAAAATGAGAACCAAAATTCATATTTTATGGTAATACCAATGGAATTGTTTGCTATTGTAACTTATTTAAACTATCCTCATCATGTTAGCACTACACATAGTGTTTGCGTTTCCTTGAATTCGGAAGCATTTACAAGGCCAGGGGAGTTCAATGGCAAGGAGCAAGACAGCTTAGAATTTCTCAGAGTCTGATTTTAATTTTTAATTCCGAAAATTGCTAATATGATGTTTTTGATGGAATTCCATGCCAAAATTACTTTCTTCCTGGCTTTTTTTTTCTTTCTTCCTTCATTTTTTAGAGCAATCAAGAGTATGCATGGAATGGAGCATAACAAACAACTTTTTCACACTGGTTAGTAGACAGGAATGTGATGCAAAATTAAAATTCTATAGTCCTATAAAAAGGTAATTTAGCAACTCTCATTTGGATTAACCTACCCCATTAAACATATATACTTTTTATAGTTGAAAAATATTTTTTCCATTTTCGTGTGCATAGCACGGGTTTTACGCTAGTAATATATTATTTCAGGATGGATTTTCGTGAGAAGAGCCCTCAACGTGACAAGTGACTACACTTGATTGGTCAATAGAATTAATGAAATTATTTTTAAATGTTTGAAATAATTCTTTTAGGTTAACAAATCTTGAATTTATGAGATAATTGTTAAAAAAAAATAGAAATATTTAAAAGGGTCCTGTTAATTAGGGCATGATTTGTGCAAATGAAGGAAAAGTAATTTAACATTTATGGTATTAACCAAAATATATTGATGAAAGTTCCTGAAAAAGATGAAAACAGAAAGTGGCTATAAGGAATATATAAAGATATGCGGCAAAAGGAATGATTTCCTAAATGATTGTATTTTGATTTTTAAGGAAATGATATAGTCTTAGTTTCAAAATTTCTCCCATGCTTGAGATTTTTATACATTTTTCTACATTCATTATAAAAAAAATAAACACTTATAAAAGGAAAGATTTGTTTAAGAAACCTATAAAGAATGATTATTTACATGTTTCTATTCGCCCACCATCTTGCTAATCACTAACAAATTATTAGCAAGTCACTGCCAGTACTTAGAAGATATATGTTTGGAAATAATTCAGAAACTTGCCTATATAATATCTCCTTCAATCCAACGTTACTCTTTTTGGTTCACATGGTATAAATAACATTTGCGCATTCGAATTATTCAATAAGAGAAATCAAATTTTTCTTTGGTCTAATCTTTTTCGTTTTTGCACTTTTCAGGCGCACAAGTTTCGCATAAATGATATGTCTACCAATTTGGTTTCCATAAGAGAAATCTATTGGTTTCATAAGCTCAGCAATGATCAAGAGTAATTGGACAACTATAAGAGAAATCTATTGGTTTCATAAGCTCAGCAATGAACAAGAGTAATTGGACATAACGCACGGTACTTATTTTGTTTTAGTGGTTGTAATGGTGATGTTTTCAATTAATATAAAAGGATAAAACAAAAGAAAAATTGAGCCCCTCTAAATGCTTTTTAGGAAGACCATAATGGTTGTCTTAAACTGACAATTTGTACTCCATATAGTGAAGTTCTAGGAAGCAATGGCTCTAAATCTATGTTGTTCTCAGTGGAAAAGAAATTCAAAAGGGTTCATTTTTATCTTTGGATGCATTTAATCTACATATACATTCACTTTGATATCTGCTAGAGAGGCTAGAATCCAATTACATAGAAAAATATCCAAGCACGTACGAACTACGTGCTTAGCCTAGAAACCACATGAGGGTGGCTCAATTCAGGGGAACCGCAAGAAAGTGCCCCAGGTTATGGCGGAGCAGGGTAGGCCAAGTGTGCAGCCGGGATAGTGACTTAAGTGGTTACATGCTTTACGTGTTTTATGGTTTCCTCCTAGTATGTGCTACTGAGTTAAGCATCGGAGGGCATTTACCGATACGAGGCAAAGTTGCTCTAACCATTTGTTGTCTTGCATGGCTAGAGTTCCGACGAAGAGTGCATATTGTTGATCTCATAGAGGCGTGGAAATAGCATACCTAGATTTTTCCCTTCCACAATTGGCGCTGTCTGTGGGAAACGAGAAATTGAAAGGAGATCAACAATGTTGAGCCATAGCGCACAAACGCCGCGTGATGGTGATGACGAGAAAAGCGCTGATAAAAAGAGATCAAATATGGAGTCCATCATTGGAGGACAGGGCCCCAAAGACCATAAAAAAGGATTGAGAACTCCTCGCCGTGATCGAAGAGGGAGATCAAGAACTCCTTGTTGTGGTTGAGGAAGAAGGTCAAGAATTCCTCGTTGTGATGGAATAGTGTGATCAAGAACTTCCCCACGAAAAGGGAGGGAGAAGTCTCCAAGAAATAGTAGGAGAATGTTAAAATATCCGAGAGAAAATAGGAATAAGTCCCCAAATTCCTCTATGATAAAGGAGGAGAAAATCGAGATTACGAAGAAAATCTTGAGTGAATGAAGCGCAAAGTTGAAGAACTTGCTCGACAAGTTAACCAATGTGAAAAAAAAGATCAACAAAGAAGATAAAAAAAAACATTATGATAGGGAAAGACCAGCCACTCCCTGTCGTGATGATGAGAAGAGGTACTGTGAAACCTTCAACGAAATTGTAGAAACAAGTATCCAATGGCAATAGGCCTACTAATGGTGGGAAACAGAATCTCCTACCGAATTATTCAAGAGGATGCAACAACATGCCATAGACGAGGCCGAGATTCTCAGAAAAAAAAAAAAGAAAATTGCACATTGCTAGGCCAAGAAGCCCTAGAAAGAAGGGGTTCCTTAAACCCTTGCCAAACAAATTTGACCATGAGTAGGGTCAAGGTGTTAGAAAGGACACTAAGTGAAGGTGAACTTGCTCGGCATCAACCACAATGAGGTGTCTCAGGTTACGGTCGAGCTAGTTAGGCTACGAATATAGCCAGAGTTACATTATGGACTACATGTCCAGCTTGGTATAGCTTAGTATATGTGGAGCTCTCCTTGGAAGGACCTTACTGAGCTATGTGAAAGCATGGCCAAGACTGCCTTGAGAATATAGGGCGGTGGAGGTTCACACCAAGCACACTGAGTACAAATCCTATGAAGAAAAGGATTTGAGTCAAATAAAAAAGAACATGACGATTAATTTCCTTGATATAAAACAAGGATATCATCGAACGGCCACGAGAAGGTAGCAGATTTGGACCATCAGAAAAGATCCAAAAAGGGCAATACTAGATGAAATTCAACGCTTCTAAGAGTGTGTTTGTTGTTAATCTAAGAAAATTCTTTAATCAATTGAAGGATGAGATCGTCAGAGCAAAACAACAGCTTCACATTGATCTTCTAAGGAGACCCATGAAGAGGGAAATAATGGGGAGCATAATTTCTCTTCGGTAGTGACACTACCACAACCTCAGGGGCATGCATGAGTCGATCATCCTGGTGATAGGCGCGCAATATCACAGATATAAGCGCCTAAATAGGGTAGAATTAGCACGTTAGACGTGCGATTAGTCCTCATTTTCCATTTAATGCGTGCACGTGGTTGGTTTTGTGTTTTGGGTTTTAATTGCAGATATTCGTGATGTTTTGGCGCTAATAGAAGGTATCCATAAAGGCCGTGATGGAAGTTCGAGAGTGAGCAAAGTTGTGGAGACTAAGTGTTGAAGTTGAGGCTTGAAACCCGTCGGGAGCGCTACACTATTTCTCTAGAGCACTCGAAAATGGGCACAAAAGGTCCAAAAAATTAACAGAAGGTTCTTGAGCGCTACACCACGTGTAGCGCTCCCGGTTTGTTAGAAATCAATGGTCAACGGAGGTTCAGTCGGTCAACGTGAAGATAAAGAAAGCAGTAGTGCTACCCCTATTTCTAGGTAGCGCTACCGAGAGGCTTACCTTGGGTTCAGAACGTCGCCGTCTGGTCTTTCACGCGGAATGTTTTGTGATGTTCGTTCGTTTTTCATTAGGATTACAATGATTAGTACAAATACTCTCATTAGAACTCAGATTAGGGTTCCACGAATTTTTCTTAGATTTTTACTTTTCGAAGTTCGGCTACAGTTTTTGCTTGCAGCTTTATACGTTCAAGTTTTGTTCCGGATTTCCAGATTTGACAGCTTCGGATTGATGCTTCATATTGATAATCGAATTTGATTTCTTCTTGCAATTATCGGTATCGTTTTCCTTTCCTATATTTTAATTCGCAAAGCATGTCTAGATCTAGGTTCAATTTAATTGCTGCAATTATTGAAAGCATGAGTGAGTAGTCGTTTTGAGTTTTGAGTATGGTTGTGGGGCGAAGGCGCCGCACGTCTAGACTAATCAATGTTTCACCTCAGGGCCGAATTAACTCAACTTTCAAGCAATTTTAGGAAACAGAAACTGTTCTAACAAACAAACCTAGGCATTACCGGAATTCAAATGCGCACGGAATCTGCTGACAGGTGGTGTGCATTTGTTAGGAAGCCTTTCTTTTAGTCTGAAATCAGTAAAAAGAGTAATTGTGGCCCAAGTAAATATCGGTTAGGCTAGTCGCGGACGCTAGGTTCCCTCAGTTGTGCTCTCTTTATTAATTTGCATTCAGTCACATTAGCTTAGTAATTTAGTTAATAAATTTCATCAAATCAAGGGGTGACTACCTAAGAGCCAAGTAAAACTGCACTTTCACACTTTTGAGTCAAGCACTTAAGTCGTCTTTATGATTCGACTCCGGTACTTCCGGATTTATTGTGCTACACTGATCGAGAGTCCTACGCTTGGGATGCGTGTTTATTCGTCTTATTTTTAGTCACCTGGTCGGTCAAGCACCTGGTCTCTAAAAAAGGGAATCTGTTGTGCAGGATTTTTGATGGGTCTGCATAGAGCAAGGGGTTAAGAGTAGAGATCCAATTACCCGTAGAAGGAACAACCCACGTGACTCAGAATTGTTACCACTTAAGGGTATGGAGCTCGACCTTGTTGGGAAAGGGTTCCTTAACCCTATGCCGAGTTGTGTTGACCACGAGTAAAGGTCAAGGCAATAATCTGGGCACCAAGTGAAGGTGTACCAACTCGGATAGAAACAAAAACAACTTCATCTGCAATAATGGGTTGGAAAAATGGTTCATGTAGCGACCCCAATTGATTAGGACATAAGGTTCGATTTGGTTTGGTTTACATATGATTCTTTAATTTTTTATATTTTCTCTCATTCTCTTTCTAATCAAACTTTAAAAAAAAAAAGTTGATATTTTTTCTCTTTCCATTATTTCCTAATATTCTCTTGCTAATCAAATGGAGCCTAACCTTATGGAACTAGAGGACTCTCCCGCCCCTTTGGGATAGCAGTGGCTGCCGCTCAAGGAACGGCACCCTTTCTTGGGTTTGAAGGGCTCCAAAGTTTCTTCGCTAAAGCCACATTGGGCATAGCAAACACTCAATTTATTTATTGATTTTTTGGAGGGTCATTTCGCGTCTCACAAAGATGATTCAAACCTCATATCATTTTTAAAATGCATTTTTATGAATTCCTATAAAAAAATAACCCAATCCAGTATCAGTAAATGCTTTTTCAGCCCGAGTGCGGGGCTTATCCCTAGCCCAATTATGCCTCTGACCTCTGTAGCCAAACATATTTGGCCCTTACACTTCTCCCTATTTTCTTCATAATTATAGTACACTTTTAATTTTTTTTTTAAATCACTAAATAATAGTCCCGGCAAATCAGGTCAAATTCTTAATCATGCGTCCACCCCATAGTCATGTAATCTAAAGTAAGAAACACTCGATGAATATTTCCATATTGGTGGCTACTTTTATGTAGTATTGGTAAACACCCTTTTTTTAGACGTACTTAACTTTGACATTTATGTCACGTAGCTTTTTGACAGTATTTTCTTTGCAAACCGAACACTTCGACTTCCTTGATGATTTAAAAAGAAGAACTTTGCAAGTTTGCATTCAAGTCACCCGACTTTGACATTGGTTCCACTACTAGCCTTGCAGGTTTGGGCTCTGGGCTAACTTTATGTAAAGTTTCAAAAGTAAGGGAGGATAATATAATTTCATAAACTTTAGGGAAAATTTTTGCATTTGTGAAATTTCAGGAGAGATCAGTGAAATTTAGCCTATTTTATTTCGTAGCTTAATCACTTTTTCAATTTTCATTCATCGATATCATAAGAAACTTTGTTTACTTGTATGTCTGTGTATTAGTGGTCTGTTCAATTTTTACTTTGCTTGGATTGGTTTTTGCCAGATAGAGCAATTTGGGCCTTGTCAGTCATTATTGGGCTGTCCACAAAATTTGTAGTCCCTAAAAAACCAAGGCAGTGTTGTCGCTTAAGCTGTCCTAAATTGGGCCTTAGGTGTCAATGTGTGAAATTTCACGTTCAAGTCGATAAAGCGAAGTTGGCCTGATATAGTAATTTAATTATACCAACATATTAGCATTCTATCATCTTGCAAAATTAAAAAAATAAGGAATCAAAATTATAATCTCCCCAATGGGCCAAATGCAGCCTGATCTGCTAATTGGAAGTCAAAATTTGGGCCCTATGCAGCCATCCATGCTCAAACCTCTACCCCAGTCACCCCTTGGTAGGAGGTGAGCTTCCATTGACGCTTTAAGTAGGGAACAGGAAGAAATTCCCAGATAAAAGCCTACAATCAGGGAACTTTTTTATTTATTTAACAGCGAAAAAAGAACTTGAATAAATACAGAGATTACAAGAACTCAAAACACTTAAAAGAAAAAGAAAAGGGTGGCAAGAGGCCAACTAAAAAACACCCAAAAAAACTCACCCTTTTCTCAACAAAGGCAACTGAAAAAAGAAACAAACACCTCAACCCATCCTTCTTCCCCTCCTCGGCGGGCTCTATAACATGCTTCATCAAGTTCCTCCATTTTGGCAATCTTGCTAATGACTTTCTCGTCATTCCCATCGTAACCAATTCCCAATGACTTCTCAAATCTCAAACCACTTAAGCCTCTTTAAGAAACATGGCCCTAGAATGCATTTCATCAGTTTCCGCCATTTGAGTAATTTTACTAATGAATTCCTTCTTCACCAATTCCCAACATCATCGCGAAATCCTAAACCGCTTGGTCACCTGTACTGAAATTTCTAAGGGAACTTGGTCACCTGTACTGAAATTCATCTGTATCCGGTAAAATACTTGTGAGTGATCCCATAGATGAAATTGCAAGGTAACAAAGGTATATGTAAATTTTGATACATGTGATTTGAGCTCCACTTCGAGAATCCTAAGGGTATGTAAGTATATTAGATTGGACAACACATCAAGAAGCGAAGATATATAATGGGGTTTTTTTTTTCGATTCTTTGAAGGAGTAATACACATTGGACAAACATAATTTGCTACGCAATGATATGATTTAGAAGGGCGTTCGTATTGATTTTTTTTTTTAATGGATTATAGATTCTTAATTATGAAAAACCCAGAATCATAATTTGTAATAATATTTGGCCTGTTTGTTTACCAACAATTACATGTACGTATAATGCAGACCTGGAAACCAATCCATAAATACGGTGAAAAGAGCTACCGCTATGCACATGGAAAATGAGAAACCAATCTATATGGGGGAGACTTTGTCCTTTGTCCTTTTTTTCTTCTTTTTTTTTAACTGCAAAAAAAAAAAGAAGATTTCATTAACCCTCGAATGTGGAGAATACAAAGATTAAAAAGACCAGAGGCGTCATGGCAGCATCACAACAGGGAGCAAGTATCCCAATAAAATTGAAACCCAAACCGCTCGACAATCATATGCCTCCCCAGACCCGAAAGAAACAAATATGTTGGCAAGAAATCAATACATTTTTGAATCTGTCTTCATCTTCTCTTTCCGTGACTGCAATTTTGCTAAGCACCTCATCCTCACTTCCATCTCCTTCTTGATCAATACCAACAGTTTTCAATTTTTGTCGAATAATGTAGGTGATCAAATGGATAATGCTGAGGATGACGCAGTGGTTGATGACTCGCTTGAGGATGATTCGATTGAGGACTCTGATGGTGATGAGGCAGTTAATACAAAGGTGGTGGAAGAAACTCAATGGGAAAAATGGTAGAGATGGCGAATTCGATGGAGGTGGTGGAACCTATGGAGGGGATGAATCTTAGAGCATCTCAAATGGAGGGGATCAATCTTATGTTGGATCTTCGACCAGCAAGCGTCAAGAGAAAAATCATAAGGCAATTTTTCAATGAATGCTCGAGTGTTCAAGAGAGTGATGGTATGGATGAGAGTGAGTCTCTTGGCACTCAAAGACTGTTGGATGTTGAGAAAGAATTTCAGGAAACTCTTACCAGTAGAAATTGTCT
Source organism: Vaccinium macrocarpon (assembly GCA_022606695.1). Taxonomy (NCBI): domain Eukaryota; kingdom Viridiplantae; phylum Streptophyta; class Magnoliopsida; order Ericales; family Ericaceae; genus Vaccinium; species Vaccinium macrocarpon. Next base: position 29,970,232 of record CM040171.1, on the reverse strand, counting down.
GGGGATATTTCACTTGGATAGTGATGCTTTGAGGATAAAGGAAATGATAGTGAGCGATTTCAATAGGTTTGTTGCTCTTCAAAGGCAACCCACTTCCTGCTAATGGGCTTCTGTAGGTTTTGAGGGTTGTTTTGGCCTACTTTTGTTTTGGATCTTTGAGTGCTTTAGGTATTTGGGCCTCCCCTGTTAGGTGTTTCGATTTTGTTGTTTTTCAAGTGTTTTTTTCTTTATCCAACCCTGTTTGGATTTCCTTCCCCTCTCCCCCCAGCTTGATGTACCCTTTGTCAAGTCTTCTTTAATAAATAAATTTTTGCCGATCAAAAAAAAAAAAAGTTTTCAATTTTTTTCCCTTCATCTACTAGAAATCTATTCATATATTTTTCAAACAGTCAGAAGAGATAGGGGAAACAGTAGCAGCAGCATTGCCATTAGGCACCTTCAATTGCCTATCCGCAGTGTTCATCTTACACTGTGTTTTGTTGATAACATTGCCAACAATGCCAAATCCCACCCCATGCTTCTCAAGCTCCAGTAGTCAAACTTACCATTCCATGGAAAACTAGCTACTTTTGCATGAATTTTGTGACCCTTTATCATCGTTCCATTCAGAGATTTGAATGCCCAAAATAACATCCCGGCTAACGAACAAATCCAAATCTCCGGAATCTGATTTGGACCTTTCTTTTAGTGGCAATCGCCACATGCATAACCTCCCCAAACCAAGTCCATATCCTCAGGCAGATTATCAACAAAAACTGAAGTGAAAATCAATCCAGAATTATTTTGATTAGATCCATCATTGACGCAGCGTTGTAGCGGAAAAAAACTAGATATTATTGTAGTAGACGAAAGGGTGACTAAATATAGTTCTAGTAGATGAATTGGTTACATATCGTTCTAATAGACAAGCTCTTGAATTCACAAGAGAAGTGATAAACATCTTGCGCACAAGGAAAATAGAGAGAACTCTAGAAATATTATAGATGATTGAATAATTTGCCTTGGGCTACATAACTATTTATAATAATAAAACTCTAATTCGACTAGGACTCAAACTAATTAAAGAATAAGCAAATCCTAATTCAATTAGGACTCAAACTAATTAAGGAAGAAGCAAATCATAATTCAACTAGACCAAGATTCCTAATAAAATTGGAAATCAAATCAAACCAAATATGGAAAGATAATAATTCTAACATAAGGCATCTACAGTGAGCTCCCAGAAATTGCTCCTAAATTGTATCATAAGGTGTACACATAAGCATAATTGGGGTCCACTTTTCACTCCCAGAGCTTATTCAATTTAGAGAGGATGTGTACATTCAATGAGCTAGCAATAACATTATTTATTTTGTAGAAAAAAAATTAGGAGCAACTTTTTCAAAGATTTCATATTTTAAAAAAAATAAAGACTTTGACCTCACATAGAGTTAGCTAGAAGGCTACCTAAATTTAACTATTGTGTTAGGAGCCAAGTTTAGGAGTCACCCTTAGGAGTTTGTATGGGGAGCTCATTAAAGACAATACTTGAGCACATGGCTAGGTAAATGTTAGGAATGTCACTTAAAAGCCATTTTGAGGGGAACTGGGGGATGTAGTGACTCCAGGTGTAGTGAGTGAATCTCGGCCGTTAAAAGTGTTTTAAACGGTCCAGATCTAAAATAATGAATAATGTAATTGTTCGCCGAACAATTCAATTAAAATCTGGACCGCCCAAAATAAGAATGGATGGCTAAGATTCTCACTACACAGCCTGTAGTGAGTTGCTCACTACAGATTCCCCGGTTCCCATTTTGATAGCCCACAGTGAATGCCTACAAAAATATTCCTAATCAAAATCTTATACTTAAGCAATATAAATAAAAATAAAGAAACTTCCATATCTTATCTTGCCCTGCATCTACCATTTACAGCATTCTATCTACTACATGTCCTTGTTCAAAATACCGGAAGGTTAGAAGAAATTTTTTGTGGAGTTATGAAGAAGTTGCGTGCACCTTGTTAGACCTTATGAAATGGGAGACAGTGAATGAACAGATCCGAGAAATATTGGTCTCGGAGTCGAGAGATTGTTGTTGGAGCACAATTTTGTCCTTATTGCCCAATGGTGGTGGAGATATAATAATAATGAGAGAAATATATTCACTTTAGGCCGAGGTAACATGCAAAATATGGCCAGAGTGACAATTACTGGTGGCTTCAATTGGTAGAATGAAGTTCATGCTCGACTGTATGGAAAATCTTGGTTTGTTTCCTCAGCTAGCATATGCCTACTAAGTTCTAAAACTTCTCGATTTACCCTTAACGAGTTTTTATACGATCTTTGTTAATTGTATTTTGTTTGAAAAATGCATTCCGAGAGTCTATTCCAAACACTTTCGGGATGCATAATTAACTGACAGAATTCAGAATCACCACCAAACACGCAATTTTTGTTACTCATGCAGTTAAAATTAAAAACATCAACCACCATACGTAGCATATAGTTCATGAGAGGAAAAAGTAAATTAACGAGAAAAAAAAAACCCTAATTAACCGCGATTTTGTCTCAGTTCATGAGGAGAGGTTTGTCCATACTCCAGGCATTCAGCGACTCCACTTTAACGGTCTCAGTGCCATTGTTAAATGCAAACAGATGAGCATTCTTGAATACTGCCACTGTGGGATAAACCCTAGATGTTATGCATGTTTTTCCTCCTGCTCCAAAACTTTCCACAACCGAGTGATCAATCTGCATTGTATACAACAAAACTCACTTTTAGCAATTACACTACTAGAGAGAGGGGTGGGTTAAATAGCAGTAGCGGACTGCGTAGCTGCAGCAGTAGCCAAATATCAATGATGCGAGAATTGGGTGCAACGTCGTGAATCTGTAAAATTATTTTTGATGATAGAGCACATGAAGCTGTCATAGCAGCCATGAATGAACAAAAATTGGATTCAAAGCTTCGGGTAATATCAAATATGCTTGTCAATTTATAATATAGCACCAGTATAACGGGTGTAGCAAATGACCGAAAAACTGCTACGTAACGATTGATAGTCTGATATGCTACGATATGTTACTCCTAGAGAGAGAGAGAATTAAAGAACATACCAAACTCCTGAGGGAAAGCTTCTTGTGAGTTAAATCTACGTCCACAAAGCCAGCGAATGATGGCTTATACGGTTTTCCATTCAGAGAGGAACTGCCAATAGCGAAAAAAAGAAGAAGAAAAGAAGTCATGAGGAATAGGAAAAATGAAATAATAACATAATTAAAAAAATTAATTTGTTCAATGATGCCCCATTGTAATCAAAATTCGTTTTAGTTAGCAAAAAGAGCAAATCTTATTTGGTAATAAAAAAAAATTACTCTAATTTGCTTGTTATTGATTTTCGGATATATAATAAATTTTCATCCACCAGAAAAACATTGGGGTGGTCCATAGAACAACTGAAAGAGGATAAATTTTTGTCAAAATAAATTCAAACCTTTTTTTTTTCTATAAAACAAGATAACTCATTGATTTCTACAAACTTAACGAAATAAATTTCGACTCTTTTTTTTTTTTTAAAAGTACTTTCTTTTAGGTTCTCATTTTACAAACTGAACAATCGTAAATTCCGGGAACGGAACAATTACAAACCTGGTTGCATCAGAGCACAGGAGAACAACATGCTTGTCTTGTCGTTTGAAAACCCTAAAAAAGACAGGAGTGTATTCTTCTAGGTGTTTGGATGCCAAAGTTAAGAGCCCAAACGGTCCAACCCCACCTTCAACAGTTGAACCCTTGTGGCTACAAATTTTTTGGGCGTCCATGTCTTCCCAGCTGGGATCAAATTTCTCGGCCTTGTCCAAGCTTTGGAACGTGAATGTCACTTCAACATCAGCCTGACGTCACACAATAAAAATTTTATGATACGTATAATGTGTTATAGGCACCCCATGCAATTTTACGTTCTTATTATTCATTCGATACACAATGAAAACTACATTGCGTCATCCATAGATACCCAATTGACAAATACTGTAAAAATCTTACTGTCTGTGTTTTTCTAGTTCCATTCTTTGCTTGATTTAATTTATAGTCCCAATTGACATTTTTTGTTGTCCCAAAAAAATTGTCTCACTTCAAAACTAAATGAGTAATTGTTAAGGAATTTCCTCTTATACCCTTGTATTTTGAAATTAAAAATAATAAAAAAGTAAGAAAGTGTAATGATTGAAGGGTAAAATAGGAAAAACATGTTTTCAAAAGTGCAATGATTATGTCTCCTTATTAAATTAGAATCCCCAAAAGGGATCATAAAATTGGGACGGAGGGAGTAAAACCTTTTTTTTTTTTTTTTTTTTCAAGAATTGACTATAACAAGGAGGAACAGACCTGTGCAGCTGTAATTCCTTTGACCTCAAAACGATCTCCCAAATTGAGCTTTGTATTCTTCAGGTGAACTTTCCTCCCTCTTAGGGTTTCTAACTCTTCAATCGGCCATTGTAGCAATTGTTTTCCACTTTTATCAAGCCACACCTTCCTTGGGATTGTCTACAACACCACCAAAAAAGAGAAATTAACTTAATCAATAATAAAATAAATAAATTTAAAAAAATGAAATTCTTAAAGAAATATGCACACACAAAAAAAATGTGCTACAACCCTGAATCTTTATGTAGAAAAATATCCCGATAGGAAAATCAGTGGCTTAGATTCACGATTTTACTTCCTGGGTACTTTAACATTTAAAAGAAATAAAAATAAAAATTTGCAAGATGTTGATGCTCAAATGTCAGCAAGTAGGACCTGAATTCCAGCCCATCCTTTCTGAACATCCTCCTGAGCGGTATCCGATTCATTAGCCCATCCCCACAAGATCCGTCTGTTTTTACCCGCATCGTAAAATGTCTTCGAAGCATAAAAATTCCCATAATCATATCTCAACCCGGCCCAACCGTCGACAGACGTATTATCCGGGACGTATCTGTCCTTTTCCCGGATATATGTCCCGATGGTGTAATACTCATACCTAGTCAAATCGAGGCTCACTTTAAAGACGTGCTTAATATTTCCCTCCACCACCGAGGTCTCCAACCCGGTTTCACCATGCAATGAAACCGGGTAAAAATCCGGGCATTCCCACATACCAGTTTTCGCAGACGAGTGTAACGGGTGTTTGGCCTTGGTCCATTTCATGAAATCCCTACTCCTATACAAATATACCAACCCTCTTTGTCCTCTCCTACTACCCACCACAATCCTCCAATGCCCATCTTTACCCCACCAAGCCGTTGTCGGGTCACGGAAAGCGGATCCATTCACCCCCATCTCGGCAGATACCAACGGGTTGTTATCGGGTTTTACCCATTCTTGGAGGTATGGATCCGAATAGTTAGCGGGTATTGCATAGTTTTGGACCTGGGTGTTGTTTTGGTCCACAATCCCAGTGTAGAGTATGATGGGCTTGTTACCCGGAAGAATTGTGGCCGACCCGGACCAACATCCGAATTGATCAAACGGCTTAGAAGGGTAGATTGCTGGATCAAGAGGTTTCCAGTTGATCATGTCCGTCGATACCGAATGGGCCCACACAATGTTACCCCACACTGCACCCTTGGGATTGTACTGGTAAAATAGATGGTAAATTCCATTGTAGTACATTGGCCCTGGTCACACATGAATTACAAGAGATACGAGAAATGTTAGAAAATAAAATAGACCAAATAAAACATGGAATAGAATTTGTACAAGTAAATTGTGATGAAATAACTCACCATTTGATCTGTTTCGTTTTGCAACCAAAATTGACCATGACAAAAAGAAGAAAAAGAAAAGGTCAGTGGCAATAATTTTTCAATGCAAAAAAATGAAAATAAAGATAATTGATCAATTAAGATTATGATTGGTAGTACCCATTAACTGCGACGATTATTGTAGAATGTAAGACATTGTGCATGTTATTGTATCCTTAGATTTCTCGTATTAATGGTCCCTATTTTCACTTGAGATTACAGACACTCGTAAATCATACCCTCATTGTAGTCAAACGGGGAGATTCTTATCCGATCATAATTGCTTAACTTAAACTTAGAGACCAAAGTAGAACACAAGTAAAAATCTAGAGCTCACTTGTATAAAGTCAAAATTACAAGGACGAAAGTGAAATTGTTCCGAAGCCATGGGGACCAATAATGGAAGGCTAAAACTCAATTTCGTGACACATTATTTTGGAAATAGCCCTGCAAATAAGCGATGGACAATTTGCCACAGTAGCTTTATTGTGTGAAAGAGTTTCCAACCAAAGAAAGGTTAAAAGAATCTCGCAATTTTTTTTTCCATAACTTCCGCATGCATAAAAAAGATACTCCATCTGGGACACATCTAGGTGCCCTACCAAGTAATGATGTGATTTTTGCACTGCTTTTTTTTGTCGCTTTTATTTAATTTTTTTTCTGAAACAGTTTTTTTCACAGTTGACAACTCCCTCTTTATGGGCAAGTTTTGACGCAAGCTATATGCCAAAAAAAATCTCATAAGTATCTCCACATGTTTTGTACGGAATGGCAGGCCCAAAGAGAGGGAATATGAAGTGGGCCCAAAAATAATAATAAATTAAATGAGTGTCAAATGGGTTTCATGATCAGACTTATAAACCCCCAAAAAAACGTAATTTTAGAAGTTGGTAGGCCGTGCCATTCCATCCGCAACTGCAAGGGTCCCTGGTCCCCCGGTTCCTGTTATGTGTTTCACCAACGTAAATAAAGAATCCCTAAAAATCCTACAAACCCTAGAGGGGAGAAATCAAAACATGCAGTTGCCCATTCTGATGACTGACTAGAGAAGGAAAACAAAAAACAAAAAGAAAATCCGAAATTCAAAAAAAAAAAAAAAAACCCTTCTCCGTACGTATTGATGCTTGAAAATTGTATACTTAGTTTCCTTCCTAAACTAGGAGACTCTTATTCTGTATTTTCATAACAAATTAACTCTCTCTTTTTTTCTGTTCATAATTTCCACAACATATGCGTAGCTACTATATTTGTCACAATCTTTTTATAGGTATTACATACCTATATATTTATGTTTGTATGTAAGTGAACAAAAATCAGAATCTAAAAGACCTCTACAATTAATACATAGAACAAAATTCTCGTCTCTCAAAAGAGTTATGAAAAAAATTAAATTAAATTGAATTAGCTTACATTGCCTCGACTACAAAGATCCAATTTTACAGTGACATTATTTTTGAAAAAAATAACACATAAAAACAAAAGAGTTAATCTAATTTTTAAGGAGAAGACATAAAAGTGACATGTATTTTTTTTATACAAATATATAAATATAGGATTAGAGTACCATTGATCCAATGCTTTTTAGGTTGAAAGTGGAAGCCAGTTCTATGCAGTTGCTTCACTTTAACAGCTTCGAACGATTCGAACTCCCGGTAAACCTTGTGAGAGGCTTCAACTCCCTCATTGTTAAGTGTCACTGCTGTTCCAAACACTACCAATATTACCCAGAGGAACTTAGAGGCCTCCATGCAGAGACAGAGAGAGATATAGAGAGAGAAATATATATATATATATGGAGAGAGAGAGAGAGAGAGAGAGAGAGAGAGAGAGAGAGAGAAAAGGGGTTTGAGTTTGAAGTTATTGAGGGAGTTTGTTCGGTTGGGTATATATAGAGGGAGAAGATGGAGGGGTTAGGATAGGGTTAAAAAACTGGATAAGTCTTCAATAACTGATGTGTTGTTTTGGGGAGTTTAAACTTTTCTAATATCACCTTGTTTTTCACCTCATACTCGGGAGTAAATTCTATCTTCGTAAGATTTTTTTTTTTTTTTTTGAACAGAAAGATAGGAGTAATTCAGTTCAAAAAAAAAAAGATAGGAGTAATTTGATTTGAGAACCGGATAGAAGTAATTTGTTGGCCGGTGTCTTTTGGTTTTAGAATTCAAAATTAAGATTATCAGTACTTATATCACTATTGGCGCCCTTTTTCCATTTAAAAAAAGTACTAATAAGCAATGCTACTATGCTATTTTATTTGAAAACAAGAACAAGGAAATCGGTTTATAGTAGTTTTTTATAAAAAAAAAAAAAAATCTTTTTCTTTTGTTGGTTTTAGTAATTTTGTTAGGGAGTCTTTCAATTTTAGAGATAAGTGTTATAGGTCTCATTCGTGCAATAAGCGATTTAGGAACATCATTTTTTTATGGAACCTACACCACCATTTCAACCAATCAAAGGGAGAGTTTTGTTCAACTTGGGGTGAACAAAAGTAAATTCTGTCTCTCTTGGTTTTAGAATCCAAAAATAATATTTTCTACTTCACGTCAGTATTCCGTGAAAAAAAAAAATCACGTCAGTATTACTGGCTTTTCTATCCTTTTAAAATATAATAAGCAATCCTACTTTGCTTTTTTTATTTGAAGAGAAGAACACGAAAATTGTTTTAGTAGTTTTTTATTTAGCTGGTAATTCAGAATGGAACTTTGATGTTATTTAAAATTATATTATATTTTTTAGTTTTAGTAACTTTGTTAGGGAGCCTTGGAATTTTAGAAATAAGTGTTCTAGGGTATTTGATTTTCTCGATTTAATTTATTTAGTTTCTAATTTTCTTGTTTTGCTTTTCGCTATTTCCTAGTTCGAGTTTTTTCTATTATACATTGAGTGGTAAGCCTCGAGGCAATTCGGGTTTTTTTACTATTAATGAAAAACTAATTGAGTCCTAGAGAGAATCCCTCTATCTTGTTTGTAATTGTCCTCGATACACGCTTTGTCACAATTTTCTTACACTTTCCTCCATCAGTTGGGTTTATATATTACTTTTTTCTTTCTTAACCTTTTTTCTCCCCGTATTTCAAAAATCTATATTACTAAATCCTACTTTGTTGCACTTCAATAAAAAACAAGGAAATCCCAAAGGTGGGTTGGGACTAATTCAATCCTAAAGACTGTCGGTCTTATTGGTTTTTTTTTTTTTGATCGGGAACAAGATTTCATTAGAACTCGAAAAAGGGTTTCAGCCATCCATTATGGATCCCACCGTGTGTTAATTCCAATAATCTAAAATATTCATCTTATAAGGCCCACGGAATAGTATATCTATGCAAAAAAATTAGCTTGATTGGATTGAAAGATATATCAAAAATAAAATTGGGGAGTAATTTGCACACCCCCAAATTGTTATCCACTCCCCCTTTTTTGTCTTCTAGTGAAATTTTCATGTGTAAAAATTTCACTAAAAGATGAAAAGGAGGTGTTGATAACAATTTGGGGGTGTGAATATCAATTACCATAAATATTGGTCTCTGAAATGGATAACGATGTAGGCACTCCGAGAAAAAAATTGTTCACCCTCACCAAAAGAGGGTGAACAAAACCGTTGAAATGGTGTGGAGGCTAAGGAATCAATACACTTTTTGGTAAGCATGACATCACTTTGTGGTGAGATCTACACCATTTTTTGTGAACCCCACACCATTTCAACCAATCAGGATGAAGGTTTTGTTCACCCTCTTTTGGTGAGGGTGAACAATTTTTTTTCCAGGCACTCCACTACTTATAATTGCATTTCAAAATTTATATTCTACTCCAAAAAATACACAATCATTGGACTTTAAAGTTATTTTGACACATCAGATCATCCATTTCGAGTCATGTTAATTAAAGCATCCAACTCAAAATCAATTAGCAATGAGTAGAGAGGACGTCCAGGTTCATACACTAGTTTTCGGGGTGATAATTAACCGACGTAGAACAAATTCCAACAAATTGAAACTTAAATTATATATACCTATTAATATCTGATCAAGCTGATTTTTCGCCTGAATATAGTATTTTGAGAGTCCTTCAACATGAACGTTTCATGTTTATGCAATAAACGCATGGTTGGTTCAACAAATAGCTGTAGAGGAAACTGTGGGGTTTCCACTTGACGTAGTAAGAATTTACTCTCATAAATCAAAACTACTCTAAAGACAATAAAATCGTCTTTCTTTAAAAAAAATTGACTTCAGCATTTTTTTTAAGTATTTTTCTTTTGATGATATTTTTTAAATCTCTTTATTTCAACTAGTCAAGGCAAACATCAACCCAAACAATTTGACGAGAAAGCAACAAAAATTCACAGTATAAGATAATCCTAAAAGACACATACAAATTTTACATGCGAGAAATGATTTTCATACTCCCCTTTTATCTATTCACATTTTTTTTTCTACGGTCATATTGAAATTACTAAAATACCCTTATTTCTCGAATCTCTTTTTCTTTATGAAGGGCAATTCGATACTGAATAAAGACAAACAAAAGAGTGTCAATGAAAATTATTTCCATGTATATAAAAATATTTGTAAACCGTGTTCTTTCCTGCTTTATCTTAACTTTTTTTTTCCCCCTTTTCGTCTAAAGGCCTTTCCTGCTTTATTCAATGGCTGGGGTTTGCGAGGTGGGATTTCAGGTTTGATTTGACAAGGCTTAAAAAATAAGACTTGACAAAACAGGAAGATGAGAGAGATCACGAGATCAGTTAATACATTTGCACTCCCCTTTCATCTCAGTCCGTTGGCCTTTGAAAGAAATGGAAATAGAAGGGAAAAGGAGGTGTATCACATGCATTTGTTCACTATTGGATGTGCCCATTTAAGGTGGAAGGTGGATTGGATGGGCACACCATTTAATATGCAGATGAGCGGTGAAATTAGGACCCTAAATTACTTAGAGTGGGTGTAAGTTAGCCTGAAAAAAAAAAGAGTTAACTAAATAATCATCTATTTTTTAAGCACAACGTATGTTTTCATCCAACCCACTTTTCGGACTTATGTTTTCATCCTCTTTATATGTGATTTTCCAATCTTACCCTTATTATAATATTAATACACTATAATATAATCATTTCTTGATTCGTAGGGATTGCATCATTAATTAATGCCTAAATTTATGGAAATTCAAAATAGATGAGAAGATAACGGAATTCAAAAGTTTTTGGCGGCAATGATCTTATTCCCAAAAATATTGGATACATCTGTTTATGCTTATTGTTACCTATTTTGGTTGAATGTATGTAATTGAACCTAATCACCAAATTTTAGGAGATTTCAAATAATGGATAAGATGTGATTAATAAAACAAAATTCTTGCCAAAATATATTTTTAGGAACATGTGTTTGCTGATTATAGTAAATTTTATTTACCGATTATGCTAAATTTTATCCTACGTAAATGGAAAACCTTACATTGTTACATATTTATCATGAATATTGTTATGCACTTGTTTTTTTACCAGAATTTTTTTTGTATATTTAAATTCAACTCAAGTTAGGATAGAAAAACATACATTGGTACATACAAACCCAGCTATTGTTATATAAGTCAAAACATTTCATAGTGTAGCTCTCTTCACCAACAAGTTACTCAGCAATGCAAGTTTGACTGCTACCGCCCTTTCCAAGTAGCTGAGAGTTGCTACAGCTTTCACAAACACAGCTTCCAATTCACAACCAAAGTACCGCCGCCGCTGCTCGCTGATAATGTTAAAAAAAAATTGATTTAAACATGGCAAATATGTACAACTATTGCACAATTTACTATGGTAAAAAAGTACAATAACAATTCTGATGGTAAATTAAAAATAATCATGGTAAAATTATGTCCAAATAATATTTAAGTCACTATGGTAAAAAATAAATGGAGAACAAAAAAACATGGTAAAAATATGTTGAACATAAAAAAAAAGAAGTTGAGCCACTGATATTGTTAAGAGATAGTGCAGGAAACATTAACGAAACGAATATGGTAAAATCATGTTTACGTACAAGGAAAACTAGCCACGCCAACAATCATCTGAGAAAATCTTTCTCGATTCCTTATCTTCTTTTTAACGCATCCCAAATATATATATAATAAAAACCATAGAAAACCAAAAGAGAATGAAAGGGGAAACAAAACACTATTGCATGGCTATGGGAATAGATCCGTCACAACCTTCTTCAGGCCTATGTGAGGCAACAATAACAAATACTGTTGAAATTGGTTTTGAAAAGCCAGATCATGTTGTTCAAAAACAGACCAAATTGTTTAGGTGACCAACACAATTGAGGTTTGTTTTCATTTACCTCTGGTATTTGTCGAATTTATGGTGGGACGTTGACAGATCTCAATTCGGGACGATGATTTGGGAAGGTGAGGATGGAATATTTGGTATGGTGAGGAGACGACGCTGATTTAAAGGGAGGATTGTCGTTGATGACTTAGGATCGCGAGGAGTGAAAGTGTCTGGGTGAAGATTTCATCTGCAAAGATTTTGTCCCCAACTTAATGGCATTGCAGAATTGGGGTTTTAGGTTTTAAAATGGGATGAAATCTGTTAGCGGAAATATTGGGATTGAGCCAATCCCTAATTACAGGGTTGGTCCCCTGAAATTGAAAATGATCCACTATCTATCGCCCCATATATGCAACTTTTAATTTAGTCATCAATCCTTTAATATGTTACAATTATATAATTATATATATAAAAGGCATTTTTGGGTTTTTTTGAATCTCGGGATGGAAACATAACTCTTAAACAGGCTCAGGATGATTTTCTAATTTAAAGTGACTAAAAGGATGATTATTTAAGTGTCCCAAAAAAAATCTAAGTTATGCTCCCTCCGTCCCATTTTGATAGTCCCCTATGAAAAGACATTTAATTTTCGGATATGAACATTAAAAAAAATCGTTCATAATTTTTTCACACCAAATTAAAGAGCTTATAGAGATCTTTAATTAGGTGCGTAGAAACTCGAAAAGTTATGTGCGGAAGCATTTTATTTTTTTATTCAAAAATTGTACGTCTTTTCGTAGAGAACTATTAAAATAGGACAGAGAGAGTGAAAAAAAAAAGTTGTGTGTACATATCAAATACCATTTTACTTTTAAAAAAATACTAAAATCTTTTCCATCTACAATATATCTAGAATCTTAGACCCAAAAGACAATCTCAAATCCTATAGATTTACCCTAAAAGAATTGATACCACTTGATAGGTTTTGAACTTTAAACCTCAGGATCTTGACCACTAGACCAACCCTTGGGATTATGTACACTCATAACTAATAAAATCAGAAATTGTACAAGAGTTGATGGCACCTGATCGATTGCAAACCTTAGGCCTTAGGAGGGATCAAACACCTAGGACTCCCACCTTGAAACTAGGCCACCCTTGGGGTTATATACACTTATAACTAAAACAATCTTTGTATCTACAAAAAAAAACAAAAAACAAAAAAACAAAAGATAACGATATCTCTTCTGTATACATTCAAAACTAGAGAAAGAGATAGGGTCGGGTATCTCAGTTAAAATAGTCTTTGTATCTAAAAAACAAAGAAAGAAATAACAATATCTCAGTTAAAATTATCTTTGTATCTACAAAACAAAGCAAGAGATAATGATATCTTATTATGTACAGTCTATGTATCTACAAAAGCAAAGCAAGAAACAATAGAAACAAAGCAAGTGATAATGACATCTCATCTTATACAATCTCTGTATCTACAAAAACAAAATAAGAGATAACGATATCTCAATTAAAACAGTCTCTATATCTACAAAAATTAAGCAAGAGATAACAATATCTCGTCTTATACAATCTCTATACATTCAAAATAAAGAAAAAGATAAGGGTATCTCAGGTAAAATAGTCTTTGTATCTAAAAAACAAAGAAACAGACACTGGTATCTTAACTATAACAATGTCAATGAAGAAAAAGGGAGTGCGAAAATCATTTCCATGTATATATATATATATATATATATGTAAACCGGTGTTCTTTCCATCTTTATCATTATTTTTTCCATTTTGTTTAAAGACCTTTTTTGGTTTATTCAATAGCTAGGGTTTGCAAGGTGGGAAATGATGAACTTGACAAGGCTTAGGGCATCCACAGTAGGCTCTTAAAATAACTCTTAAGTGAGACTCCAAAAATTTAGCAAATCATTTGATCAATTATGGTTTTTAATGGGTTCCCAATACAAGCTCTCTTAAAGACCTACATTGAGGCATGGTTTCCCATATAATTTTTATCCTCTTTCCTCATTTGCTAAAAGTCACTCAATGATTTTATCAAATCCTTTCAATTTTTATCCAAAATTGACTTTTATTAAAATTGATTTTTATTTAATGAGAACAAAAACTGAATTCGAACCAATTATTTAATAATTGTAAAAGCCTACCAAATTAACAAGGAAAAGCGTATGATTTTGACAAAAAAATTTATACTAAATAATACAATTTCTTTTTTTTTTTTTTTGGTACTTCAGAAATGTATAAGAAACCAAGGGGTTTATCCTACTTCGCTCCAAGACGTGCTAGCCAGTCAACACATTCATTTGCACCACGGTAGATGTGAATGAGATTGCTTCTAGTCCGATTAAAGGGATACTTCCCATCATTTAGAATATTACTTTGACGATGGTTAGCATTGGCTCCTTCATTGAAAAGAGTCACCGCTGTCTGGGAATCCGACTCAATTTGGACATTGTTCAAACCTTTTTCCAAGATGATTGTGAGACCCTTTGTATATGCTCCAGATTTCTGTTTTCAAACTCAAGGCAGCCGTCATTTTCCCATAAAATCCCAGCTTCCAAGTTCCTTGCTCATTCCTAAATAAGCCTCCAAATCTTGCCTTACGGTATATATCGTACCAACACCCATCCATGTTTAGTTTCAAACCAACTGCATTCGGAGGAAACCATGGTGTTAGGTGGTCTTTTGAAGGGCCAGAAATAAGAGGGGATTTGAAAGCTTCCACTATCTCATTTGCATAGGAACATAGAATTTTGGAACTCACTTCTGGCACCAAGTCAATGTTATCAAAACTTTTTTTGCTTCAGTCTTTCCAAATTTTCTAAAGAGAGGTGCAGAAGAAAGAAGGGAATCTTATCCCAAAGAGCAACAAGTTTGAGACAACCCCTAAATAAATGTTGTAGAGTTTTAGGAAAATTATTGTGGCTTTGTTCGTTTCTCTGTTTAGTTTTAGTTTTAGTTTTGATGACATCATCATTTCTCTCACTTCTTTCTCTATCTCTCTCCACTCATTACACCTGCTAACATCATCAAAACTAAACTAAACTATCTAACCAAACATAGCCTGCATCTTGGACAAAGGTTAAAAGTTGCAATTCCTTTCCTTGCATGAAGGTGATTGGTGGGAAGTTTATTATGAAAGATGAGCCAGAGAAAAGTACTAAATTTTTTAGGTAAATGCATCTTCCAGATCCATTTCCACCCCTTCATATCATTGTTGTCATTATTAACGAAATCATAAGCAATAGAAGCCGAACAGTTGCCATTAGGTGAATCCACCCATGTGGGATGATCGGTGGCTTGAGAGTAACCAGGTAGCATAACATTAAGAATATCATTGCAGGAAATAATGTCTATAATGTGATCAATAGAAGTTAGATTCCAAGTTCCACTCTCAATAATCTTGAGCCACCTTAATGTTATCATGAGTGTGTATACTTGGCTGTCTAGTGTGTATACTTGGCTGTCTATCCGCTAGAGAAGCATTACCGCAGCACCAATCTTTACGCAAATCGACAGATTTTTCATCTCCAATAGTCAATTTGGTTCCTTTATTAAGAAAATCATCTCTAATGTGCATAATGCTACGCCAAGTGTGGGAAGCGTTAGATTAAAAGGCCAGGATTGGATGGTGGGGTGCTTCAGATATTTACCTCTTAGAATTTTAGCCCAAAGGCATTATTAGAAAGTTTCCATCCAAGTTTAGTGAGTAAGGCTAGGTTTTGGGTTTTAGCTTTTCTCAAACCCAATCCTCCCTTATCTTTACTCTTGGACACATTATGCTCGTTAACCAGATGGATTTTTCTTTTATCTTGTGTGTCCCCCGATAAAAAATCCCTATTCAAACGATCAAATTTTTCACCGACATGTGAAGGAAAATGCATGGTCTGCATAGTATAACTTGCGATGGTAGACGAAGATGCTTGAATAAGAGTAATAAATAACTAATACAATGACTCCAGTAATAAAGACCAACTGAGCAAATCAACAATAGGAGGATTATGTATCTCCACCATTAATACATCTTCACCCATTCTCAATATCAATTCCCCGCACAACGAATCCCCTAAAAACTACAGGCCTAAATATGCATGTGTATTGTAAAGGTGTGTATCACAACTTCTTTTTTTTAATCATTCACAACCTTTCTTTCTTTTTCTCTTACGACAAATGTAAAATGTGAGAGAATCATGTAAGCAAATGATACAAATATGAAATATGCATACATAATACATGCTTTCGATACCGACAGTAGTGGGACGACAACCTAGTGTAAAAATCATAGTGTGTTTGCTTCTTCCTTTATGATGTGTGTACTTCACAGAAAAAGCAAAATCACGCTTCGCAATTTTGTTACTCCGTCCGTCCCAAAAAATTTGGCCTACTTTTTTTTTTTTTTTTGCTGTCCCAAAATATAGGACAAATTTAAAATTTTCAACAAAGAAAAATAGGTAAATTTCATTTCTGCCATTGAGATGTTTTTAACCATCAATACAATGAGACCAAAAGAAAAATAATTGAAAATTTTAAAGTTTAAAGTGCGTTTTAAAATTTTGAAAAAGTTCTCTAATTACGTTGGCAACAAAATTTTCTACTTTTCGGAAAACAATTTAAATTCAAAACTTGATTAAATCCTATTTTATTAGAGTCAACTAATGAAGGGCAAACTTGAAAATTTATAAGTTTTGGGTAACATTGAGTATTGTGAATAAAATTTGAAAATTTATAATTAAGCCAAACTTTTTGGGACGGATGGAGTATAATTTAATGTGTTCAGACCAGTTTATGTTCAGCTTATTTAGTATGTACTTGGGGATTAATTCTACCATCCCCAAAGAGCTACGGGGCCAAATTCCGTATGACTTAAATCCACAAGAGTTTATAGCAACTCAAAAGTTTCAAACCTACAAAATCAAAGGGAGAAAATCCTAAGTTACAACCCGTAAGGGTTAAGGGTCCATTTTTTGGGGAGGACATAATAAAGGGGTCTTTACTTCAATAAAAACATCAACTTTTTCTTTAATGCCAAAAGGACAAATCACCTACACATTCCAAAAATGCCCTCACTAGCCAATGAAAGTGTCTAAACTCCCAAACCTAATGAAAGTGCCTAAACCTAAACCCTAGTGTACCATATGAAAGTGCCTAAAACCCTAGGGTACCCTATGAAAGTGTCTAAACTACTAAAACCCTATAATTGAAAAGTGCACCCTAAACCTAAACCCTAGGGTACCCTATGAAAATGCCTAAAATAATATGATACTCTATGAAAGTGCCTAAAATACTAGGTACCCTATCAAAATGCCTAAATAGCTAAAACCCTATAATTGGAAAGTGAACCCAAAATGCCTAAACCCCAAAGAGCCTAAACCCCCTAAAATTGAACTCGCCCACAAAATTAAAGAGAGAGAGAGAGTTAATTTTGTCCCACTCATGCATGAGAGAGCGTAAGAGAGTGTCTGACGGGTGGGTCTAGAGAGAGAGAGAAATTGACGGGAAAGTGATGGGTGGGTCATTAATCCCTCCCTCAATTGGTTTGCATGTGCCTTAAATAGCAGCAAGTGAATGCCATTCCCGCATGAGCAGTTTCACACGAAAAGTCAATCACCAGCAATAGAAAAGTGACGATCTAGCTTATGTTTTGTAATTTTTTTTTAAACATTAAAGGTATTTTTGTCTAGTATTGTCCTTGAATCAAAAAATATTTTATTTTAATGTATTAGAGGCATTAAAATAAATTAGATGGCATTAAAATAAATTAGACTGGACTAAATATCTTTTAAATTCTCAAACTTGGCCTTTAGGCTAATTTTTTGTAGGGTTAATCACCTTTTGTGTGGGGGTGTCTTCGTCGGAATGAGCTCTCTGAACCTTCTGGGGATTGGAGTGGACTGAGAGGTGTCCTCATGAGCCTTTTCTTTCCGCCGGTGGGGATATCCTGCACACGTGAATAAACGCGTCAGTGCCTAGCCCGGATGGTGGTGGTCCGGGGAGTCACTCCGACGATTAAGTCAGTCGCCGGAAAGAAAAAATGCTCTAAAGGACTTAGTGAAAGGAAAGAGTTAAGAGGGTAGTAAATGAGGAGAGAGATGTCCTTTAGTGGTAGTAGTTGGAGTGGGTATTTATAGGACAGAGAGAAGGCGGCGTCTCACGCTTCGATCCCCCCACGCGCTTTGTCATTTGCGCCGAAATGACATGAGGTGACCTCTCGCCTCGCCACAAACGCCATGACCGGGATGACGCCATGGCACGCGGCTCGAAAGTAGTCCAATCACCTCGAGACATTCTTCTATCACCCACGCGGCAACCGCAGCGCGTGGCGTAGTAGGTGATTGCCGTGATTTAATGCCCGGCTGGGGAACGCGATAACGCCCGGCACGCCCCCTCAACCAGTGAATTCGGTGCCCCCACGCATCCGTAGCCGACCGACCGCAAGACGCTGAAAGTGGCTCCGCCGTGACGCCGCCAAGACGCTGACGGGGGCGAGGTCCCGAGGGTAAGGCTAAGAGCTGCTGAGAACGCCGCCACCTTGGGCGCTTTTGTCGCCGGGCTTAAGATCGTTTCAAATCCTTATTCGCCCGTAACCACGCGATATGTGCTCTTCCTCGGCCGAGGGGGTGCCATCCGCTCGCACCATCGGGCGATCAAACCGGCATTCGGGCTTTGCCGGATTATAAGACAGTGACCCTTTTAGCCCTTTGCAATTGTGGGGAGGGCCCTCCGCTGACCCTCGTGAACCCAGCCGCTACATTTTGCAAGTTAGTTCCATGCAACATTGCCTTGACACACTAACTTTAGATGCACTAAATAAAGGTATTTTTTGGGTTTATTTTGGAAAAATAAGTTGACCAAAATTTTCAATTATGTAAAGTTTCTGCAAGGCAAAATCTTTTTGAAAAAGATAAGAACCACTAGCTAGCAACTTGTGGTTGTGACCACAACCATCTTCACGCCACTGAAAATCGATCGCTTCCGGCCAAACTTTTCATGCTCGAAAGTCGAAAGTGGTTTCTTGATCTAAACAAAACAAATAAGAAAGTAGAAAGAACATGTAATAAGCACCAAGCAATGTCTCCCACCATGCTTTTAAGTAGAACAATATTTTTTTATTCGAGTAAGAACTTCACTGATAATTATAAGGATAAAAACAAGAAATGGTAGACCTTATTGGGAGATGTCCAAAAAAAAAAATTCAATGAAAAAGAACACCTACTCCTAATAAGATCGCGAAAGTAACTTAACAGATGAAATAAAACCACTCCGATACATGCAAAAATACTCATTTAAAAATAACAAGCTGATAAATGATACTCGCTTACGGTTAATTACAAACTTTATGGTTCATATGTTATGCATATTTTATATATTGGTCAATTATGGACAACATTAACTATTGAGTGAAATAGTACTATTTTCGATGATGATTGTAACGAACAATTTATGTTAGCTTCTAATGCAGAAAAGGGTATGAAAACTAAAGAAAAGCGTGCAACGAAGACAATCACAAACAAGATAGGTTTAGAGAACTCTTTCTAAACTCTTTTTCTATCATCTTATATAGTATAGCAGAATGACTTTTTGCGAGAAGAGCTGTGGTTGCGACAAGTGGCATAATTTAATTGGTTTGTCATAGAATTTTCAAGCAACACATATGACATTACTCTTATTTCCATTCTTCAAAATTATTCATAAATAGGTTAGATGTTATTCGAAAATTTACCTTAATTATCTCCAGCATATCCATATTAGAATAAAAAAAATTGTTACTATCAATACTTTCTTGAATAGAAGATCTCTTCCTATGCATTTTTTTTTTTTTTTTGCAATATAGATTGGTTCTCCAACGAAGCTATAAAAGATTCATTGATCTAGAAAAAAAATAAAACAAAAAATAAGCGAGGTATTTTTCTTGGTCTTTCTATATCTTTGTGCATGTACTCTTTATCGATTATGAATATGTATTTGCATATATGACAAAACCAGTCAGAATACAAGACAGTCCATATACATGATACAATAAGGAAATTTGTTATGCCTCCTAATGAGAATAAATTTAGAGCATGTATTCTGGAAAAAAAAAATATTAGAATATAATGTGTTTGCTTTCAATAAATTTTGTCAGATTTTGCTTTCTAATTTTTTTTTTTTGAATTTTGAATTTTGTGTGAACAAATCCAAAGCAGCTTGCAACTTTTGATCTCTGTATGGTGAAGGAGTTCTGTAGGTCTTTGTGCCAGACAATTAGAGCAAAGTGAAAATCAACTCTCCTAAGTGGTAACTTTAATTTAAAATATGAGTACACCCTAAGTTATTGATAATTAGTGATCATCTACTAAAACAAAAATGTTGTTTAAAAAATACACTATAATGAAAACGAATATTTTTATGAGAAGCAATTTCCAAAACTATTAGAGAAAAATGAAATTTAAACAAGTTCGATCTAAAATTTAAAAAACCAATGAAATTTTTTAGTTTTCAAGATCTTTAAAAAAATATAAATAATTCTGGACATGTTAAAAATAATTGAAGTCAATTTGTAAAGATTATTTTACTTAGTTTTTTCTTTAATCTTTTCAACCACAGGGACTATTTTTAGGGGAGTAGATGGTAGCATCTTCGATTCTTCATCCATTCTTTAAAAGGTAAATCTTTTATTTTTCTATTTGGTAAAGATTATTTTACTACAATTTTTTCTTTAATTTTTTCAAGCTCTTCGACGCAAAATTCATTATAGAGACCATTTTGAGGGGAAGATCGGTAAAAATAGACGGTAGCATCTTCAATTCTTTGTCCATTCTTGGAAAGGCAAATTTTTTGTTTTCAGTTTTGTGAAGATTATTTTACTACAGTTTTTTCTTTAATCTTTTCAAGCTCTTCAACGCAAAAATTCATCTTAGTCAAACACTAACGATAAGTGACGAGGGAATTTGTAAAATACTTTCTAATTTTTATTCCACGACAAACTATTTTATTTTCTTTTTCTTTTTCTTCTTATTGGGAATATTTGATTGTATTGTATTCCTTCCCAATCTTTTCTTTGACATATTCAGTTTGTTTGTAGTAACTTCAAATATACATTTCACATTTGTGTAGTTTAATGAAAAAAAAAAGAAACTTATATTTTCTCATTCTACACGATTTGAGAAAAAGAAGATGCCCAAGTTTTCGAGACAATCATTATGTTGACACCAAACTTGATGAAACCGGGGCGGTGATGTGATGTATGTAGACAATAGATTTTGTATGACATGAACAGGAACATGAGCAACTGTTTAGAAAGAATTGAGCTATGCTACATATTAAAGTTAATTTGGATGTGTCATGGATTAAGCTACGGTGACTGAAACTTCAATTTGCTTGATTGAGGTATGTTAACGAACACCACAAATAGTCTTAGGAAATAAAGAGAATCAATGGAAGGAGTTCGGGCGGATTCAGTTGTGTATCCATCAAATGTTGTTCACATGTAGTAGATACTCCCTCCGTCCCTTTTTAAATGTGTTACTTGGGATTCTGTGCCATTTTCAACGGCTTATAACTTTTAATGTGAACCTCAAAACATATGCATTATGGATCTTGTTTGATAGATCTTAATTATTTCTATTATACAAAATTTTCAAAATCATAAAAGCTATTATAAATTAAAAGTTATAAGCCGTTGAAAATGGCACAGAATCCCAAGTAACACATTTAAAAAGGGACGGAGGGAGTACTAGATAAAGATCAAATGGTATTTTAAGAGATCTAATTTGAT